>CM039679.1:77154843-77407343 GCA_022537955.1 Schmidtea mediterranea | reverse complement strand
TAATAATAATAATAATAATAAAAACAATAATAATAATAACTGATTTGGAAAACAATATAAATTGTGTTTTGTCTGTAACATTAATGTTAAAAAAGTCATTGTAACCAAATATGCAAAAAATTCCATTAATTTTATTTTAATCCAATGTCTTAATAATTAATTGTAAAATATCATTTTACAAATTCGTGTACCTAAAATATACTAAATGTTATATTGCAGTAAATACTTGCATATTATTTTCCATTTTGTATCTATTTCTATATTTGTCTTAAATTATTTCAAGTATATTTAAGTTTAATACATTCAGTGTAAATCGGTCATTTCTGATATTTAAGAATTTTCTGCAAAGAGAAATTTCTAATCCCAACGGAAAGTCACATCTTAAAACAAAATTACTTTCAATTAAATGTGCAAATTAATGCTTAAAATACAAAATTGATAATAAAAATATTTATAAATTTAAAAAAATAACAAATAAAAATGTTGTTTTTTATTATTTTGAACACTTAGTAAATGTTAGTGTCAAGTTAGGAGTATAAACAAAGCCAAATATCCCTGATATACAATATTACATAATTGATATTACTTAAATCCCTAGGGGGTGGAGCGTGATAATAATTTTATTACTACACAATTATATTACATAGCTGTTACATAACTTTGTAACTTAGCTACATACAATCTGACATTTTGCGTCATAATTGACCTTTGACCTCTTGTGTCATAATTGATTCATGGACCTTTGACCACACACTTCCTAGTTTTTAACTGTTAACTAACATATGCCTAATGTCAACAAACGTACTTGCCACACATCCATAAACAAGATATCATACACACTTAATCTTTTCAGACACAAATAATCTCCATTCTTAGTTAGTATATACTCGCTTGAAAACATGGAGTGAAGGTTTTTAAACCTCTCACTGATACCGACTGATACTGACATACATAACTGTATTATTTAGGGTAAATACAACTTTAAAATATTTAATTCAATTTTGTCAACTAATTAAATTATTCCAAACTTTTGGTTTTAATCCCTATTTTTTTACACAATTTCATTTATATCTTGTTTTTGTTTACTGGTTAATTTATTACTTTAAACATATTATGTATATTTATTTAATTAGCAAAATATTCTTTCGAATATGTTATCATTTTAAAAATTACAAAAGTAATTATAAAATATTTAATAAATAATAATAACAGAAATTACAAATTTCCATTTGATTTAAAATTGTTGTTTTAAAAATAAAAATCCATTAAGAATCTATTTTTAAATAAATATGATAAATATAATCAGTTTGCAATTTTTGAAATTTTTTGAAATATTTTCTTTTAATATTAATACAATTAATTTGTCATATAAACAATATAATTAAAAGTTTATTATTTTTATCAACGATTGAAAAATATAAATATAAATACAAATAAATCCCAAATTAATATTTCTGCAATTTATTGTAGTAAAACAATGTTTATAATGAATGAATCCATCCGCAATGAAAATCTTGGATTGCTAAAGAAAATAAAAAATTAATGGGAATTTAACAATTTTTGTAAAAAGTTTTCCATCAATCTGTCACGAAACAATCTGGATTCTGACAAAGTGTAACAATTTAATAATTGAAAACATTCAGTGTGCACATGAATAATAAAACAAACTGTCATCATGTTTAAATTTTTATAATTTTAATCGTATAAAAAAGAAAAAATCCTAAATTCAATTAATTAGTCTTATTTTGTCAAAAAATTATTATCTTTTGAAAATTTTATTAATTTTATAATTTAATATATATATTACTTTTATTATTTAATATTTATCATTTTGGATTATTAAGTTTAGAATATAAATTTTAATATTTTGTTTTAATATAAAAATTTTATAATTAATTTTAAACCTTTTGAGCAAAGAACTTAAAATTGAAAATTTAAACACAAAATAATTGTGATAAATATGCTAACATTAGACTATAATATGCTTACAAAACAAGATATATACTTTAAAATATTTTTTTTTCGATAGCGGAATCATTTATATAAATAAAATTTAAATAAATAGCAATGTTAGCCCATTTCCGCAATGTTTTTTAATAAAATATGAAATATTTCGACCGATAAACGGCCCTGATCACTTATAACAAAAATTTAACTAGACTTTCACTTTCTCACCTTCTCTGATTGATATTTTTTTTCACTCACTGTAGTAAACAAATATATTTATTTAAACAAATTTCCAAAATAATTTTCAAATTATATTTACCAATATTATAAATTTAATGAAGTAGAATAAAAAATGTTATATTCTTTTAAAAATTAAAGTTAATCATTCAATTTTAATAAATGTTTTTTAATATTTTAAAATACAATTCGCAATTTAGAAAAAATTTTAATAAATATATAAAAACTCAATTATTAAATTTTGGATTTTTGACATTTTACATCAGAATATCTATATATAAAAAAAAGAGATTTACTATTAATTATGAAACAGTAAAGATGATTATAAAAGACAACAACTAAGAGAATTCCAAAGGTTTGCATATTTTCAAATGAATTTTTGGATATTATACAAATTTTAGTTGCAGACAATTTTAGACAATACAAATTTGACTACATTAACATAAATAAAAAAATAAAATTTTTGTTTCATAAAAGTATTGTTTGCATTATAACAAGTTTCAACAAAATCGCAAAATGTATAAATAATACTAAAGTTAAAAGAATTATTGATACCATAAATGTTTATGTAAAAGCTACTATCTTGAGTTTTAATTTCAAATTTAAAAAAAAACAAAATCTACACTTAAATTTTGGATCAAATTCATTTTATCCCCCCAATATAAATATAGATAAAAAACACTAAATTAAAACTATAATTTTATATGATAATTATATTTACAAAAATAGAATTAAATAGCTGATGAATCAAATTTTAATTAAATTAAGAAATGATTCAAATAAGTTGTCCTGATGCCTTTCTTTCCATAAAAATTCAATAATATAATCATCTATTCTTGATTTGTTCAAACCTTTCATTTGCTTATAGTATAGTTTATTAAATATAATATGTATAATACAATACAATTAGATATATTATAATAAATTAAAATTCTCAATTAATTTAGTTAATAATGAAGTTGATCCAAATCTTTTTTTATACTAATAGATGTTTTTATCATTTAAAAATACATCTAAGCCATTTTATAAAATAAGAGATCGCCAAAAATATATTAAATTTAAATATTATGTGCAGTAACATAAAACCACTGCAACAGGATAAACAATAAAAATAGTAATAATTTAATTTAAAGAAAACGCCAATAAAACACACTTTTCGTAATATATATTTCGACATGTATATATTTCAACTGTCATCTCCAGGCAATATTATATTGCGTTGTTTTTTTGGTGTCGAAATATCAATAAAACATCTTTATGAAATGTTATATAGTTGGTTGGTTTTCAATTATTATTATTATTATTATTATTATTATTATTATTATTATTTTTTTTTATTTTTATTTTATTATTATTATTATTATTTTTTTTTTTTTTTTTTATTATTATTATTATTATTATTATTTTTTTTTTTTTTTATTTTATTATTATTATTATATTATTATTATTATTATTATTATTATTAATGAAACAAATAACAATAGCCAGGATATAGGTTATATAAAATAATCTTATTGTAGAATTAAAAGTTAAGAGATACTTAATGGAATTCCTATTGTTTGTTATTAGTATATTGTTTGTTAGATTACAAGAAAAAAATTTATATTTATTTTCTCATTTAAATAATCACATAAATCTAAATATTAGACATAACAGTGTTTGTATTTTAACCATAGTTTTAAATATCCCTATAATTTATTGCATGTTAAAGTATATTTTTGCATAATTATCAAATGAGAATATAATTAAACATTTTCACAAAGTCTAATTTTGAATCATAATTATGGATGATTCGTCTAAATAATTAAATTAAATTCTAAAAATATTATAAACTTTTTAATAAAAATAAATGATATTAATAATAATAAAAATTATTATTACTATTATTTTATTAGTCTATTAAAAACAATAAATGAAAGAGAAATAGTTGGTGACAATTTTATTAAAATTGAATTTTGGACGCTTCTGCTGCAAGGAATCATTTACGTTTGATAGCTGGTAGCAGTATACACTAGAGTCAATCGTTACATTAGCAGTAGGAACTAAAAGTATACAATTTCCTTGTGATCACACCCTATTGACAATCTTTCTTTGGTGAATTTCTGCTTTTTATGTTTTTTGAGCTGGCTTACCGGACTTGAACTCTAATCTTTTGCGTTTAACGTATTTTTACAAAAACCATTTTTCATCACCCATTATCCATTTTTTTTATAAATAGATTGTTTTGATTACGTTTTAAGATCATGTCACAGATATTGAAGTTCACGTGAAACCAAAATATAAAGGTTTTTTGAGTATTCCGTACATCTCAAATGACTACCACTCATTTTTGTGGATAATTCTAGCATCTTTGTAATCTAGCAAATGATCAGATTATCGTGATCTGTTATTGCATTTATGCAAGAAACTGTACATATCTATCTACTTGCCTCTGCGGCTCCTTATTAAAATAATAAAGTAAAACATGTGGACAATCAATCTGTTAAAAAATAATGCAATAAATAATTTTAAATGCAATTACGTAACATATTTGAATTTTAATTTTTTTATAATTCAATTTGATAAACTAAAATAAATATATATTTTTAATAGATAAATAAAATCATTATTGAAAATTTTATTTATAAATTTTAAAGATCTTTTAAAATATTTTATGAAATTATTGTACTAAGATAATTTGAAAAATAAAGACTGTCAAAGATTACAATTCTGAGTTAAAAAGATAAACAATAATTACACCTGCAATTTTCACAGTAAATTACATTTTTAATATTCATTGTAAATAATAAATGAATATATAAAAATGAAATTTAAGTTTAATTATTTTTAATTCAATTAAAATTTAATATTTTGATATTAATCAAAAACTAAACTGTATCATGAGTTTAGTAAATATATATATATATATATATATATATATATATATTCTAGCTTACGTCGCATCTCAAAATAAAGGAAATTCAAGGACAAAAAAGTTAAAACAACACATTGAAATATATTTATTTTAATACTATTTATTTATTTATTCGAGTGCTTTTGGATATACAATATTTTTTGTTTTTTCTTTCTGTGTGGATACAAATAAATCCAAAGGAATTTTAATGCAAGACAAAATTCGTATAACTTGTCCATTTTTCCAATAACGACACTACGATGGAAAGCAGCAAAACTCAAATCAGCGTGCATTGTCTGTCTTGTTCAAACATTATGGTACAATGGTCTAGATGTGAACCTGTTGCGAAATTGCATTCTACAGTCCGCATTGAGAACAACCGCACCTCTAATTAAAGACCCATTGTGATATGTAAATTTTTAAAATGTTAGAACTTAAAAACCGATAATGCTAATATTAAAAGGGTTTCAATGTTAGTATTAAAAATACAACGTGAAATAAATTAAAGAAAGATGTTAAATCAGTGTGTACCAAACATTTTTACCTTTCGACACATTAGGTATATATTTAATCTAAGTACTTTAGTCAATATAGAATATAGAAACTTATGTTTTAAAATCTTGTGTCACACCTTGCATTTTTCAAGCAAATAATTTTTGGTTTAAACAAAATCTTAACATACCCTAAAATTTCTTAAATATATATATATATATACAATCTTTACACAAAAGCCACCATTTTAAATCCTAAAACAATTTTAAAATTAAATATTTTACAAAATTTTATATAATAAAAACAATTTTATTTTCAATTTAATCTTTAAAAATATTTCTAGCCTGTAAACATTTACAAACTTTTATTCATTAATTTTACGTCTCAAAAAGAATTATTCCTAATTTATGTAAATAACGAGGCTAATTCCAGTTTCTAACGAATGAGAAATATTTTGTTTTTTTGCATTTTTGCAAACATTATAAATGTGTTTTTTGGCAAAGACTTCAATTATTCAGTTATTTCGTATTCAATTAATAAACACCTCGGAAAAGGCTTACCTATTTATTTTAAATTAAAGTTCATTATTATAACTGTTATTATTGCTTTTATATTTTTATAATTAAAACTAGCAATAATATATAATTACAACAAAATAAATAATTGATATTTCATGTATTTTATAGAAATAAAAGATAAAAAATTTATTTTAAAATCAACAAATATTTTTGGGCGCTGCTTTTATTAAGCGTTATTAATAAGAACTATCAAAGTGATTGAATTAATAATAATCTAATAATAAAAACATAAAAATTTTACCAAAAATATAAAATTTTTTTTTGTTGAAAAAGTATGTTAGAAAATATTAAAAAATCAATGAAGTAATATTTTTAAAGCTAATTTTAGTATAACAAAATTAATTAATTAATTTAATAATTAATTAATTATATTATTTTTTAATTAGTTAATTAATTATTTTCATAAAAAAATTAATTCATTAATACTTTAATTTCCGATTTTTATAAATTTAACCAATTAATAAGACTTTATTTTACGTCTCTGCGTCAATGAAATGAATAAACAAACACGTCAACAAATTTTCTGATTTGATAATGAGACAGGCTATTAAAATTAATATTAATAAATCTGTAAAATGAACACGATTTAGTTGACAAAAATGTGACAACAATTATTGAAACAATGTATCAAATCCTTTTTTCTTTTTTTTCTTCCTTCTAGTCATAAATTAAATTTTCAATATTGTTGCTAGCAAAATATCCTACAACAATCAATTGTAAACAAAACTTTGAAACATATAATTTTTGAAATATTTACTTTATATTATTTTTTTTAAAAGAAAGAAATATTTTAAATGTATTTGAAAAACAAATTTTTTCAGACTTTATTTTGATTTGCTATTTTTATATTAAAAATATATTTTCTGTAAAATTATTGATTGTTAAAATAAAAAAGACAAATACAAGAAATTTTATACATATATTTCTAGAAATAAATGCAAAGTTTTCTTTATTTGAACATTCTAGTTATAGAAATCGGTATGACAAACCAGAACCAGTGGGAATTATAAAGAAATAAACAAAATAAAAATTGAAATAAACTTTAGATATCAATTATTGTATTTACTATTGTATAAATAACACATCAAAAATCAAAGGACGAGGAAATATACGAAGTTATAACTATTTGTTTTAGGATAATACAGTTTAATAAAAATTATGAAAAAGAGATGGACAAACAATTGACTATGAAACAAATAGATATTGTTTACGATTTCTACAGAGGTAAACAAAATTATAAAAAACAAATTATTTAAGTTTTTAACCAATTAAGAAAATACTAAATTATTATTAAACAGATAAATGTGCTATGGTAGACCGTTATAATGCAAATAATAATGTATTTTAATTAATTTAAACTATTACTACTACTACTATTAATAATAATAAAAATAATAATAATAATAATAATAATAAAATAAAAATAATAATAATAATAAAAATAAAATAATAATAATAATAATAATAATAATAATAATAATAATATTAATAATAATAATAATAATAATAATAATAATAATAATAATAATAATAATAATAATAATAATAATAATATAATAATAATAATAATAATAAAATAAGAACATAATGTTAAAATTATTAGAAAATACTACTCGAAAGATAATTTTTTTATAAAATCTTTAATAATTCTTTTCGTTCATACATAAAATTATTGTATTCCAAGTAATATTATTTATTTAAATTTATATAATTTTTATAATTTATTTATTTTGTTTGAATAAATAATCCACCTTGTTAGAAGTCGTTAGAACATTTTGTAAGTTATACTGTAAAACATTATTAAATTAATTAATATCCCAGAATTTAGTTATATCACAATAGTGTTTAATATTTAAAATAACTTTTATACTTTGAACCAAACAATACCAAAACAATCAATCTGAGAAATTCAATATTTAGAATTACATGTTTTTAAAATTCATTTTAAATTTAATTTCTGATAAATATTTTATTAAATATTTATACAATTACCAAAAACCTTATTTCAAATTTGCTTTAAATTATTTAATAAATCGCTGGAAATAAAAAGAATTTCATAATTAAAATTTTAATCAAAGTTAATTAAGCAAATCGTTTTCTAAAATTCAGTACTAAATTCATAAAATTATTAGTTACCAAAAGAAAACATTTTTTTTTTTTTAATTATTTAATTCATTTTAAATCACACTTACAAAAAACATTCAATTCTCAGCTGAAAAAACCTCACATACCTGATTATGACAGTGAATCCCTCGAAATATATATTTTGTAATATAAGTTATATTCAAGTGAATATGTTATAACTCATTTAAAATCAATAAATTATTAATAAATTTGATAAAAATTGAATATAATTTTTTAAAAATCTTCAGTAAAAACAAATAAATTCTAAATGAATATTTACCAATCCTAAATATATATAATGAAATTCATTTTCAAGCTCTTTTCTATACGAATTGTAAACAGATTCCACAACGTTCTCACTGAAGCGTTATGATTATCCTTGATAATTTTTTTCCTTTTTTTGATAGGGAAATTTTCAAATCCGTTCCAGAATCATTCTTTAACAGAACTAACAGGAAGAAAGGTACAGAAAAGTTAATGAACTTGTTATTGATGTCAAATGCAACTTTTACATATGTAAATCATTCAAAATTATTTTTTCTACATTTAAAATTAAATTTCTCTGTAATTTCTATCGCGACCCATAATTTATTTTAATGTAATTTCAATGGAAAATAAATCAGGAAAATTTTTCAAAATGCAAAAAAACAAATGAAATGAAATTTTATAGTAAAATGCTGAAATGCAATTTTTTTAATTAATAGTAAATAAAATAAATTTTATAAATGACATTTTAATCACTTGAAAAAGGCCTGAACTAAAGGTTCGTGAATACTTTAAATAAATCTGATTCATAGTCAAATTCTGTAGAAAATATTATGCCACTTATAAAGAAATCCGAGGTTAAACATAAAAAAAGTTCTTATGACATTTTAATTGCAAAGAATATGCCATTGTAGTCTTATATTAAATTTTACACTTAACTTCAGTGCTAATAAGACTCTGAAAAATATCAGTGACAAAAAACAGTTATAAAGAATATTTAAAAAACAAAAAACAATTTTATTTACTTAATTACATTTGCATATTGCTTTTATTATAAAAATTATTTAAAAAATTTAATAAATGACATTTTATAAAAACTCGAAAACACCAAATAAAAGAAATATATTTTGAGGAAATTATCCTCATCTTCAGTCTGCCATCATAATCTTGGTTTAATATTATATACGGAACAATAATGATGTAATAGTTGTGATTTAATGATTTAATTAAATAATCTCAATAAATTTGTTGCTGAATTAACGTTTTTTTTGGGAATTGTGATTTAATCACCAAAGCCTCACATAAAATTCTTTTCCACTTATTGTTGAAGTTTTTATAGAAATTTTAAAATCTTATAAATCAGTTGTGCCTTGCACAGTTTTCTAGATTCAATAATATTACTCACACCACTCAATCGGCTATGTTCCTGAACCGTTGTGCGAAGATGACGGGAAGTCTCTCCAATGTATGTGGCATTGTACCCATTATATGAAAATTTATACATTACACCAAAAACTAAACCTTTTGGAGTTTGAAATTTATTACTAAACATATTTATTGATTTTAACGATTTTGAAACTATTTTAAACAAATTTGAATTGTCTAATGACTTTGTGACAGATAATTTAAAATTTCTAATACCTTCCGAATATGGTATAACCAAAACATGCGATTTTATGGGTTCACCATCATTAGGTGGACTATAGTTGCCATTGCTTTCATCAGGCGCAATCATAAGACGATTAATGGTTTTCTTAGTCAGTGACATTTATTTATTTAATTTTGCTATAAATAAATAACAGTATACCAAAATATTTCTCAGGAAAAACTACGAATTAAATATTACATCATCATTTTTGGCTACTAGTAATTATAATTGAAAATATGGGAAAAATTGTTTTACTTTCAGTTTTATATTATATGTGTCACGAAACAATCTGAATTCTGACAAAATGTAACAATTTATTAATCGAAAACATTTAATTAATAATAAAATGAAATGTTTGCTACTTAAAATATTTATCACGCGAAAAGAGTATCAAAATATATTTTATTACATAAAATATTTCTCTTTTTTTAAAACATTGTTTTAATAAACGTTTTTAAAACATCAAAATAATTAAAGAAATTATAGTTTAATAATATTTAATATTTTACAGATAATATTTAATACATTTTGATACATTTTCTTTAAAGACTATATCAGTCTTTCTTTTACCATTTTTCATTCATTTTTTCAAATATGATTTTGCTTTTCAGTAAGTTAATATATAATCCCTAAACTTTATTATTTCAAAAATAACTAATTTATATAATGTCCAAGTTTTGCTTCTTTTTTAAATATAAATAATAATTAAAGCGTATTTTATTGATAAAAGTAACAATTTATACATATTTTTTAGATACATTCCGAAGAAATCCGTATAAATAAAACCTGTAAAAAAGATACATTTCCCATTACGTTCCTTTAAGTTCCCATAATGCCATCTGTAAAGAACTAAAAAAAACCATATTTAGTTTAAAAGTCACATAAAAAAGGATAAAAACTGTAAAAAAGCATGAGTACATAATATGAATGCCAATTAAGCAATGAAATTAAAAATACGTAATTAATGAATAAAATTAAGAGCTCAAGCAGAAAAAACGAAATCTTCAAACTAAAAAAAAGAAACAATATTTAGAATTCATTATTCGTCACTACTTGATAATAACAACAATTCTTTAGGATGAGCAAGATCCACTTCCATCAAGCTCTCCAAAGGTGACTGTCATTTTGTTTTAATGTTTTGAATAGTCAAATTGCTTTAAAACAACCCTTGACTGTCAGATAAAAAGTTCCTCCTATATTACTCGAACTTTAGAGCACGTTCTACGGTTGGTATAATTCCCAATAGATTCTCCAAAAATTAAACTGATATATTTTGGTATACTCTTTGCTATTATGTTTCTCAGAATTACTGCCATATGTTAATAATTCAATCAGATTATCAACAATAAAGGTGTAATTAAGCGTAGAAAGATTTTCAACACACAGACAAAATTGTGTGTTACCTATGTTATAAATGTTTTCAATTTGTCTAGTGAAACCGTTAATAATGTTGCATTTTTTCTTCATTTTATACAACAGTGACACCAATAAATGTAAAAAAATGGAAGAGGCCCATGAAAAAAAAAATTAAATTTTGAATTTTGAAAACTTTAAATGTTCTTTTGATTTCAATTTATTTGTAATAAGTAAATAAATGAAAATATACAAATCTAAAATATTTAAAACAATTCAAGTTCTTCTGATACTTTTTAAATGAAAAATATTTGATGTGATTTCTCAGCAGCAAGTTTTTACTATTAAGATGTCGGTGAAAAGTTTTGCGATTTTGATGGTTCACTTTTATAGGTTTTACATTTTAAATCTTTTATTAAGTTATTATAAATATTACTGTGATAGTAAAAAATGTAAGTAAAATGTTTTAATTATTAACTTTAATGAATAAACTGACGAGCTTATATAAGTTTACCATTCAAATAAAAAAATTATTCATTTTATATTATTTAAATTTAAATTATAAACCGAATTTGTCTCAGTTAACCTAAAAAATTTGTGGTTATCTTTGCATTTAAATTAAAACAAAATTATTTATTTTTTGTCTATAATAAATCTTATTCGATGTTAATAATGTTGCATATGTAAATAATTTTCCAATGAAATAAATAACAAATTATTCAATATTTGAAACTGAATAAAGTTTCTAGAAAGCGTTTGTTTAGAAATTCGACGCCAATTATTTAAACAAAAATAAATTATATCTTTATATTTGACTTAAATGTACTTAACTATTTATATTGATAGAATGATAAATTGCCTTCATTAATTCATTTATAATTAATCAGATGCAATTAATAAATTGCTTGTTTTATTTTCTAATTCAAACTTAATTAAGATAATATACGAAATATTATTACCTAATAAAGATTATTTTATTTGGTTTTAAAACAAATATTTAAAACAAAATAAAATAAAAACATTTAAAATACTTTCTATCTTCATTTATTTTGAAACTTTAGGCGGTTTTTTAAATTGATTTTTCTTTAAATGGATGTACAGAATATTTATGTCATATTTAAAAGAAATATTGAAATATAATTTACAAAATTCAAAATATTCTAATAAAATAAAATAAAAGAAATTAAATTCAAATCATTCACAGTAACCCATTTGTAAATCAAAATATTCGTATGTGTATAAGGATAAATAATCTCATAAATGAAATTTAATTAACTTAAAAATTGTTTTTTTAATTGAACTAACTACTAAAATATATCAAATAATATTTCTCAGGATCATAAAATAAAATAATTTTCTAAAATAAAATTTTCCATTTTAGGGCAAGTTAAGAATAGTACAAAATAATTTCAAAAAAGATGGGAATTAAAAAATTGAAAATTTTGACTAATGATTAATAAATTAATAAACTGTTTTTGTTTTCATCAAGTATTTACATTAAATAATCTTTTGACAGTTATGACATCTATTAACGAAATAGGAGTTCTTTCACAACTAATAACGAAGAACTACACAATTTGGGTCTCTTGGCGACAAAGAAAGAATGCTGATCTCTGAAAATAGAAAATACAACCTAGTTAAACAAACTAAATGAATTTGAATGTTTGGAGGTATTGATATGAAAACGCTTAAATGATTTAAACGGTGCCAGGACAAAATGGCACGGACAAAATTGCAGTGAAGAATGATAATAAATTGTAATTTTTTGATTTAAAATTTTCACGAATGAGATGAAAACTGGAATACAATTAAGGCATAAACAATAATAACTAAATATTGAAACAGTAACAATGAACCAAATATTCGTTTTGGCTTCAAATTAAAATCATAGATATACAAATAAAAATTAACTTTATCCAGGTAATTATTTGTTTTGCTTAATAAAATGCTTTAATTGTATTCCAGTTTTTATCTCATTCATTAGAATTTTAAATCTAAAAAGTACAATTTATTATCATTTTCCCTTACAATTTCATCCTCATGACATTTTGTCCGGCCACCATTTAAACAGGTTAATTTACTGTTTATCGTAAATTATGTACTATTTAGTGACTTATGGAGTAGTCTAAAAGACTCAAATAAAATATATAAAATTTTAATTTAAAGCCTTTTTATTCTGAATGTTTTGGACAATAATCTTTTGGATGGTCTTTGGAAGCACTTTACAGTTTTTGTATATAAAATATGTACTAATATAATATTTTTAAATTATTTTCATTTATTATTATTTATTTACAGTTTTTGTATTTAAAATATGTACTAATACTATATTTTAAAATTATTTTTACTTGTGATTATTTATAAAATCTTTTTAACTCTTATCCCAATTACATTGTATATCAAACGCTTAAATTATTTTACTGTTTCAATAATTTATTTTGAAAAATATTAAATTTTCTTTTAACGAAGAATATTTAAACAAACTGAATTTTAATTTTATTACAATTAACATTGAAATCTTTTCAAATTCTCCACTTTACAATTAAAATAAATCCAGACTTGCAATTTTTTATTAATTTTACATTGAGTTTTTCAAATTTTTCATTAGCAAATTTGTTTTATTAAAGCAATTATTATGTATAATTAAGTAAAAGATTAGCTTGGAAAATATTTTTTTCAATTCACTGAAATCATTTATCCAAATAAGCATTTCTTCGGACAGTAAAATAAGTTATAGCTTTAATAAGTCTTGAATAGAGTAGTTATTTTTGGATAATAGTTTGATTTAATAATATAATTAATTAATAATATTTCTTAAATATTTGATATTAAATGTATTATTATGTAGTATGAGTTATATATGTTAAATAATATGTAATATTCATGTTATATAAGCCATACAAATGGAGAGCCTTCTAACGCGGTTCAAGCAACGAAAAAGTTCTGTGAAGGAACATTGCATGACTGATAGATTAAAGAATAATTCGGGCCAATATTATAACTTTCACAAATCCAGGATTGGACCGTAATGTAATGTGACACTATCTTAAACTAAAAACAAGATATAAAAATGGTTTAAAAGTATGTTAAGGCAGTGACGTTTCACCATTTTCACTTTAACTATTAGAATTAAAAATATAGAAAACATTTTTAACAGAATAAAATAGCATAACTGGGACACCCCCCTAATTCATTTTCTTATATGCCCTTTTTAATAACATATTAAAAATAGAAGAAATCAAACAAATGAAAACTGTTTAAAACAAATTAATATTTAAACCAGGGAATCAGTCAGTCATGAAATATACTCTTGGAGGCCCTTAGAAATACTTGCTACATCATACATCATACAAATATCAATCAACCCTCAGGAGGAATGGAATTAAACACAAATAAATTTGGATTCCAATCCATTCCAAAAATTTCGGACAACTTTGAAATTTTACAGTTTAAATTCCCATCATATTGAGTTTATTGCAGATTCTCATCAAGTTAAATCCGGAAAATGTCGCCGTACTCCCTGCTATGGCAGTGAGACTTACACATATGAACATATGGAACATGAGTTTTTCTAATTAGTTTTCTGATTTAAAACAATCTCACTAGAAAAATGTGATTTGGAAATGAAGAAAAAACGAAATTGAAAATGAAAGTAATAGAAAGTAATTGGAAAATTTGCTTTTTCGATTTCCAAACAATTTTACAAGGCCTAAAAATTTCAATTTTTTATATAGTTCACACATTAGAAATAAACACGATTAAAACAAAAATTGTAATTCCTAATTTTTAAACAGTAGAGAAAGTAATCAGAAACCTTTTTAAAAGACATATTTAAACTACAAAGATCGTAGACAAAAAGATATTTTTAACAGAAGGATAAACGAATGAGACAAAGAGCTTATGAAATTGTTGAATGGGGTTCTGGTAACTTCTTAGATGGATTTTAAAAGTTTTAACAAGTAATCTATTTAAAGTTGAGGTTTGATTCATGTTAACTTGAATTGTCCAGTTAGACATGGCAGGTCGAAAGTAAAATTATTAAAACGGTTCATATGAGCTAACTAAGTGCCAAGTCTCCTGTCCGACATGAGTACTGAAATTAAATGAGGCCACTCGGCCGGCGAAGATTAGCACCAGTCAAAGTTTTTAAACTAGAATCTAGTAACTAGAACAATAAAGTTTACTTGTATAAAATTCGTACAGCTAACGTTTTGCAATGATTAAGCATTAAAGGGAAATCTTTCTATAATATTTTAGGAGGTTCGTTTTTACTCAAACCTTTCGCTGTTAGATATCTTATAAAGCATTCAGTCAAGATTTTGACGAATCTACGGATATTCAAGATACTACGTAATTCATGGTATTTATTCTATGAGTCTTCAGGCGTCACATTCAACGAAGAACTTCCAGATTTAGTACCACTTAACTACACCACTCACAGAATCGGGATCAAGAATGCTTTTTTTTAATAATATCAGAAACTGGTATACCACTAGAAAATCTAATAAGTGTGACGACCGATGGAGCACCTGCAATGTTGAGTAAAAATATAGCACTTTTGGCTCTTTTAAACGGTTTTCCCAAAATTCCAGAATTTCTAACTAATTTTTACACTGTCTATTGCGAACATCAGAAAATATGAAAATGTAATAAAAACCGTATTACCAATAGTCAATTATATTCAAAAAAGATCAAAAAGTGATCGCCAATTCAAATGTTTTCTTGAAGAGCTGGATCTCAAAGGTCATCATAATGGCTTATTTTTTATTGCCTCTTGAGATGGTAATGCATCTTTAATGTCTTAAGACGTTTCATCTTTTTAATCGGTCACATACTTAATTTTCTAAAAAAAAAGGAAAATTATTATGCACAATTGAAAGACGATTATTGGCGACAAGATTTATCTGATGCTGAAACGCAATGAATGGTTCTATGTTCATAAATGAAATTTGGCTTAAGAAAAGATGGATCCTTTGAAGTTGACGCAAAATCACGAATAAAACTTTCCAACGAATAAACCAACAATGAGATAATAATGAGAAAAAAATAATTGTTCAAGCGTGTTTTTCTTTTGAGTAAAAGTGAACATTCAAAGTTTTTTTTTATA
Source organism: Schmidtea mediterranea (assembly GCA_022537955.1). NCBI lineage: Eukaryota > Metazoa > Platyhelminthes > Tricladida > Dugesiidae > Schmidtea > Schmidtea mediterranea. The sequence goes on along the minus strand of CM039679.1, from coordinate 77,390,979 downwards.
AAGACTAAAGAAACTATTCATCGCTTTTTGATTACGTCTGATGAAAACAATATAAATTAGAGTTCACTTAATGACGCTGAACCTACAAAATCTCATATTTTAATAATCTAATATTCGGAAGGTTTTATGAATTTTAAGTGTTCTATTGGACTATTAGACAATTCCAATTATGAAACTGTCAAAATGCTTAAAATATGTTTTTGAATAACTCATAAATCCCCATTAAGTTTAATGTGAAATCAAGTGTATAAGGTGCAATGCCACATAAAATAGAGAGATTTATTTTGTACAAATGTTCAGAAACATAGTTGATTGAGTTATATTATTTATCATAGAAGAACAAATTTTTAAAAGATTTTAATGTTTTATATAAAAACTTTAATAATAAATGGAAAAGAATCTCATATGATGCATTGGTTATTAAATCCCAATCCCCTTTAATTAATATTCAATCAGTAGCGAATTTATTGAGATTATTGAAATAATTCATTAAATCATATATCATTATTGTTTTCGAAATAGCATTTGACACCAATTATGATGATAATTTCCATGAAATATATTTCTTTAAGATTTTGAACCAATTTTTCTTTTACAAATATTCCGTGGGTCAACTAAATAATGATTATTAAAAAGATAAAATTATCAATATAGTATAAAATAAAGTTAATTGAAAAATTAGTTCATGTCCCTTCAAAACGTTATTTTATTTAAACAAAAATAGTAATGAATTAATTTACAATAATTAACCATGTAAACAACAATAAGTATTAAAAGGACTTTTTTGTGTTTCACCTCTGATTTCTTTATAAGTGACATAATATTTTCTACAAAATTTGAATATGAATCAGATTTATTTAAGGTATTCAGAAATTTTCGGCAAAGCCTTTTTCAAGTGATAAGTATTTTTTTCTTGTATCACATCTTCCAAAGAATTGTAAGATACACGAACGTATCAACGATTCAAAATGACAAAATGAAAAATTTCATGAAGAAATTAGAACTATGAAAATCAAATTTACAAAAAATATATGTCCCATGAGGCTTTGCTTTAGATGGCGCCTGCACCAGAAATGATATTGAAGTGAATTAAAATCGTTTTAGTTTTTAATTTATTTATCATTAATCAAGGCTTTTAAAAAGAAAAGTTGATAAAATTAATATGTGCCATTACATTGAAACAAAAATTTGAGCCTGAAACCGTGATTGGATTAAGGTTGAAGATAAGTGAAGAATGTAATATTTTTTTTACATTTGCCATTTGTAACCACATATTTATAAAAAGCTGTTATGTTGTTAAAACTACAATTTGGAAATATCATTTTTCATTTTTACCAGAAATAATTTTTTGAAAATATGAAACGCAGTTTCATAAAGGTATAAATAAGAAAGGTGAAATAACAAAGCAAAACATTTTGGAATTTTTTATGTTCATTATCAAAAGCTTCATCGTTTTTATATAACATTTTTCATTAATTATCCATCTAAAATTACTTTTTCGCTTTTTCTATTTATAAAAAATTTAAAACATTAAAACAACTGATTTCGTTTGATGATTGCTTTGTTTTTCTATTTGTGGAAAAATACTTTCTTTTAATGATTAATGAAATCTTAAATTATATTTTTTTGCGCAAAGCTATGGTTTCAAAAACATTGCAGTTACATTAGCTTTCCTTTTTTAATTACTTAAAAATAGTCAATCTTACATCCTTCTTGGAATAACCCGAATTGTTTTTTTGTTTATAAACATTTTCGTATAAATAGGAATTTCGATTGAGGAACAAGAAATAAAAAAACATAAAACCAAGGCACTTTTTAGAATATGAAAAATCGAACAAAACAAGCATCCGCGCATTTTTTTAATGACGTCGTTATCAAGTAAAACAAAATAAGTTATCAAAATAAATATTAATTGGGCCGCTTAAATAAAGATAGTAATTAATTTTTTTTAGTTTATAAAAAAATACATTTATTAATAATAATTTAATAAATTTGGAAATACTATTATAATATTGTTCTTAAGTAAAATGGACTTGAAATAATAATAATAATCGCTTTTATTAAAAATAAGAAATATAATTTAATAAAAACTAATTTAAACCTAGAAATCAAAAATACTTATTATTTATATTTAACAAATAAATTAAAGTGATGTGTTACGTTTTTTGTCTTTTTTTCAATTGCAAAATTTTATTTTTCATTAATAAAATCATTTTATAGCCAATGGCAAAATTCTTCATTTTCAATAATTAGTGAAACGCTATAAAAATTAACAAATTGTTTTTGCATAAAATAAGAATTTTGCGATAAAAGTTTCTCAGGAAAGTAAAAGGTCATTTCATCGTCACGATATAAATTATTTGTTTAAATGAAATGCCAGTGTGAAATTATATTTTGCCATATAACATTCTATATCAAATTGATTATATAATATGTATATTACTTCACTCGGTTATCTATGACGTAATAATGACTATGCGAGATAAAACTATTAGAATTTTGATAAATGTTTTTGTTTTGGAATATATTATTAATTTTGAATGACAGAAAATTGAAATTTTGTCTGTTTTGAATTTGAGCAGATTATTATATGCAATTACGCGAAACTTAGATTATTTATTTATATATAACATTCCATGAATAAGTAATTAATTTATATTTTTGTTTATATTTGTAATTAAATTGTAATATATCCTTAATATATATTTTAGAATGTTGAAAATCTTTCAATTTTGAATGATAGCGTGATAAAAATAATAGAACAAAAATATTAAATAATAAAAATTTAAAAAAGACGAAACAAAATACTCATAATATAAAATAAGATATAGAGTTGAAGAATAATATTTTCAATATCGAAGTGTTACATAACAAGCATATGAAGCTTACTTTCTCGTACAGAACTGATTGAGGATTTTTTACCCTTTTCTTTTAATTTTAAAGAATATGGAAAGAAGTATTAAATAAATATCTTAATAAGTTAATCATAGATGTTTAATATTATACTTCTTTGGAGTGGTCAGTCTAAACTGGGCACACAGGAAATACGTTCATTTTCAAAATTAAAAAATTATATATTTTTATTAATGATAAATTTCAAATAGTAACAATTTATTTCAAATAAGTATATTTTCAATTTTCAATTAAAATTTTCAAGTGCTAGTCTTGTCAAAAGTGAACCAATAAAAATATTCTTAAACATAAGAGAAAATAAAATATAATTATGTAAATTTTATTTTAATTAAAAATTGTTGATAAAGAAAAATACTTGATGCAATATTTTTCAAGTAAAACATTGAAAAATTAAAACAAAAATTAATTTACATTTAATTTTCTATAAATATAAATTAAAATAATTATAAAAAATTTCACTTAAAATTTTGACTTTACACAAAATCGGAAAAACAATGCTGAAGTCATTTAGGAAAATTTTAAAAAAATAATATATAATTGTTTAAATTAAAACCTTTAAAAAATTCTAAAAATACTAACCCATTTTTACATAAAAATCATCTAATTTTTATCCAGTAATCAAAAAACACTCAGCATCAGATTTTCATGAAAATAAAAACATTTGAATATCAACTATTTAATATTGTTTTAAATAACTATTCAAAGCGATTTGATTGGTTGATTTGTTCATTTGTACAAATATGTTTTATCTTATCGAATTATAAACATTTTATGGTGCTGTTTTTTTTATCAGGCGAATTTATTGAAAATATGTTTTTTTTCCTCCCGTAAATTTTGGTACGATTTTCTTTTTAAGAAAAAAATGAAATAAAATTACCATAAATTTACTTTAATCATTGATTTATTTAAATTCTAAACAATACCCAAGAGTCAGAAGTGATTGTTTTGTTAACGAATCAAACTTATTTAATTTTATTTTCTTTTCCAAACAGAAATTGGATGATGGCAGTGTGTACCAATATCGTTTTTGGAATTTTCTCATTTATAATTTTTTTTGTTCAGAAAATAATCATATAATGTAAGCAGTGGAAATATATTTTTTTGTTGACTTTTAACGAAAAGTTATTTATCTTTTAGTTAGAAATTGTTATATTGAAATTAAAAGTATGACAGATATAAATTTTTTAAATGCTAATGGGCATATTTTAAATCCAAAACTCACATGGTTTGTTTTATTAAAACAAATATAGAAAATATAATTTTTCCTAAATTTTTGTACTATTTTATTTTTTAACAAAACTTTAATTGTTATTTTTTGAAATTAAAAATATAATAAATATGTGCATATTTTTAATCCAAAATTTAATGTTTTGCACCATTAAAACAATATTGAACCAATATATTTAAGTTAAATGGATATATTGATATTAAATATGTAGAATAATTGTATATTATTAAATTTTTTAAATTGCTTTTTAACTTTAAAAACATATTTAAATGTTGAATTTAATTGAATTTAATTTAACTAAAGTTTACAGAGTAGGTTGTGAAGAAAGTTTATTTTATTCTATGTTAGCAAGAAATGATCAAAACATTATTTGGCAGGTTTAATATATAATAACGAACTTATTGTATAGATACGTCAGTTTGTATTGTTGGATTTTGATATTAAGTGAGACCTCGTTGTTTTCAATTGTTTCGTCTAATAATAAGTTTAATACAATTTTTTTCTATAGCTCTTTTATTAGAAATTCCTTTGCGGATCTTGAATATTTACATGTTTCCTGTTTACCTCAAGCTGCGATTATCATTTTGATTTGATCGCAACCAGTTGTCCAATTGAGTTTGGCACTTTTTCCCATTGCTCTCTGAGAACATTTCTTTTATTTGTGTTATTTTATTTGTCATTAAATGTTATCTGTTCGACATTTGTCAATTTCATATTCTACATTTTAATATTAGATTTTAACCTTATTTGTTTGGCAATTGCAACATGCTTTGTCATATTTCTTTAGGTCTTTTGTCATATTTGTTCATACTTATTTATAATATATAAGCGCATTTGTGTTCATGTTTCTTTGGGATATGAGTTCAATTGCGGTTCTTTGATTTTTTGCTTTGGTTTAATTTTGTCTTTATTGTCAAATTCATAAAATATTTTTTGCTGCTTTTTGTTCTTCTTTATGAAGTGTTTTTGAAGGATTTTGAATTCCAAAGACATTACTACTGCATTTATCAAATATTTTAGGGTCAGCAAATATTCTTATCCTTTCAAACGATTTAGAAAAAGCTATATTGCTTCGTAAATTGCAAAAATGTCTATATAATATGTTGAATAGTTTGTTTGGCGAATTTTTAATTTCTTTGGAAATAAACCTATGACTTTTCTGTCAAAATAGTTGCTGTGTTTGATGTGAAAATATATGTCGTTAGATGGAACTCATATCCTTTTGCTTTTATTAGTTCGTTTGATGCTTGGTGGTCTTTGCAATTTAGTAAGTATAAATGTTAAAAGTGTACCTTTTCCAAAAGGTTTATGTTAGTTTTTGTTTTTTTTATTGGCCTTTGAGTGAATTCTGTGAATTCATGTTATTGAAGATCAAGTCATGTCTCTTTTAACCAGTACTTAATTGTCAATTTGAAACAGTATATTTGAACAATGTAAATTTTGCACTCATCTAACAAATTTGATGCGAATGTCTCCTTTCCGGATAAATTTATTTAAATGAATATAAGCTTATTTATTCATAAATTTACAAAGCACTAAAACAATTAAATATAATTATATTTTATTTAAATAAAAATGAATAAACAATATATTTTCTTCATTGTAAAAGATAATGTTTCTGAAAATCAGTTTAGTTTTCCACAAAGATTTTTAATCCGAAACTTAATATTAATATTATTATAATAGAAATGACAGTAGTTCACCTATTCTTAAACTCCGGTCCGCGTGAACGTAGAATATATCAAAAAAGAAACATGATACAAAATTGGTAAAAGAAAAATTCAAAAATAAAAATACTTTATGAAAAAAATTTCAATTAAGAAAAATAAGAAGTAAAAAAACACCGTAATTATTTAATATAAATTTTATAATATTTATTACATGTTATACCAAATGAAAAACATTTTTAATATTTTTAATAATAAAATATAAATTATACAATAAAAAGAACAAGTTTGATGCTAATGTTAATTTTTATTATGAATAAATTTAATAAATTATTTATTAAACTCTCAAAACTAAGTAAAAGTGACAAATAAAAGTAAAAGATCAATTTTATGTATATAATGCACACATATTTCACATAGCGGAGTCATGGAGTATAAGTTCAGTTCTCAAAGTATAAGTCAATTTGCGACTCACAATTAATGAATCAATTTGATTCGTGTAAATTCTTATGCATTTAAAGATTATATAAAAAATTTAATATATTAATAAATAATGTAGAAACTTCAAATTCGTCTAAAAAAGTCACAATATAAATATGATAAAAAATAAATCGAAACTATATTAATCAAATATATATATATATATATATATATATATATATATATATATATATATATTTCATCAAATTATCGTTTATAATTAATGTAATATAAAAAACTAATTTACAAAAAATATGAAATTGTAATGCACAAATGAATTCAAATATTATAATTAAATAATTTTTATGAAGATAAATAACTTTATTGTTAACTGGTGAACTAATTAATTGATAAATTTTCAATTGATTATTTAATTAATTTTAAACAATAATATTTATTTATTAATAATTTAAGCTATATATATATATATATATATATATAATTTTTTTATTTAACTAAAGTCATTTTAAATTAATGTTTTATTAAATTAATTAATTTATACTTGTTTATTTGATAAAATAGTTTATTTTGACATGACGGCAAAAAGAATGATTTGGCTAGTAGATTATGTCATAGATAATGCAGAAATAAATTCTAACTAATGTATAATTTGTCATGATGATTGATTTGAAAGTGTCTTTAAATTGGAAAGCTTTTAGAATTTATAATAACCGGCTAAAATTTATTTGAAATATTTTGAGAATCCGTTAATAATTTTAGCAATGTTGAAAATAAATTATTGTTATATTAAAAAAAATAAAAATTCTGCAATTTTGAAAATAAAGTTTTTTAATTTTTGGAAAATAATTCATTAAATGAAAAAATGGAAATTAATTAAAAGTTAATTTAAAAAATTTATTTTTAATATTAAAAAAAATATTTTAAATATTATACCATAATTTCAGCCAAATAATCGTCAGGATTTGTTTAAATAGCTTGAAGCATGAAAAAATTCAAATATATTTCATTTTATCTTCAAATTAAATCATCTTTTTGGAGGTAAAAAAATAAATTTCCAGAAATTCCATATACATAGAAACATTTAACCGAATTAAAACGTATGGGTTTTAATGAGTTCTAATGTAAATTGCATTAAAAACATTTTAACGAAAAAAGTTTTATTAAAGTGTCTAAAATGTAGAATTTGAACAAAAATGTACTTTTATTCTGAATCTTTTGAATTAAATCTTTTTGATATGAGATAACACAAAAGCGGTGGACCTTTAAAGCTTTCTACAAATCTACTTCTTTGAGACAATAGGCCATTGTGCTAGTGAGATAGGACAAAATATTCTCCAATTAAACTTTAAGAAATATTATCGCATAAAAAATGTTTACCAAGAACAGTTGTATAGAGAAAATTTGAAAGTTGTTCTAAACACAAATAAATGTTGAAATTTTAAATTTCAAATAACTTTAAAACATATATGAATTTTGTTTATACTTTTATTATTTCAATTTTTATAAAAAAATAAACAAAAAAATTATTATTATCATTATTGATATTGTGCTGTTTTGCTGTTCAAATTAATTAATTAATTATTGAGATAATAATATTAATAATAAATATATAAAATGTGTAGTATCAATTTAATTCAACCATCAGTGTTTGAAATTTGCAAGCTCTTGTCTATAATTTAGTTTATAAGATATTGTTCATATCTGCCATATGCTTATATAAACAAAACAAAACTCGACTCTGGATAAGTAACCAAATAATGTATACAAAACTTGTTATAATGAGTATTTTTAGTGCATATTGCTGAACATGTTACAAGCTTCGGAGGTAAATAAAATGAAGAAAACCGTATTTAAATTATAATTCATTTAACGAATAAAATAATAATAATAATAATAATGATAATAATAATAATAATAATAATAATATTAATAATAATAATAATAATAATAATAATAAAAATAATAATAATAATTATAATAATAATAATAATAATAATAATAATAATAATAAAAATAATAATAATAATTATAATAATAAAATAATAATAATAATAATAATAATAATAATAATTCGTAATTGTAAGGAGTTTCATAAGTAAAATGATTAAAGGAAAATAGTAACATAACTTTATCGAATATTTTTAAGTGATAATCAATGCAATTTCAAATGGCAGACTAATTTCAAACTTATTTGGCTCTCGTCGGTACCATATAAGTAACGTGATACCGCCCAGCAACTTCGTCACACAGAAAATGACCAGTCCACAACCAGGTCACGTCAAATATCATAATTTTGGTATACCGCTCTTATCAAATGTATATAAATACTTTTAATATTGCACTAGACGTATGAGAAACTCAAGTCATCCTAACGCAATTAAAGTTTCTAATGTCATCCCAAAAATTCGTATTTTTGTTGCCGATTAAAAATTTTAAATTAAATTTTCGTTTTTAAAAATAATTAACTTGAAAATATATACATTAATAATTAAGAATGTATTTTTTGATGTCCAAATATTTTCTACATTCTAAAAATTTGCAGTTAAATATTTATATCAAAAATAATAATATTAAAAGCTTTAAACAAAATATTGTTGATTATGAAATTTTTATATAAATGAATAAAAAATTTGAAATCATTTTACCTTTTCAGTTATACTTTATTTATAAATAGATTAAAATTTTATGAAGATTCAGTTACCTAAGTTGAGATTCTTTAATAGGTTTGATGCAAGCAGTGTATGAACAAAATATGAAGCTACACCTTTTTGAATATCTTGAAAGTGTTACCAATATATGATTGCAACTTGCAAGGTATTTAGGTATTTTGAATTCTATATTTTGCAGAAATTATGATAAAAGTAAATTTCATTTTTCTCTTTACTCACTTACAAAATTAATATTTTTAAATCTCTATTTCATTCATCAGAATTTATATAATAAAATCTTTTTAATTAAATTATATATTATAAATATTGATAAAAAATATACAAACATTGTTTTAATCGCATAACTTAGTTGAGGAAAACTTTATTTACTTATATATAATTTATTTGAAATATATCTCAAAAATTATTTCAATAAAATTTCATTCGAGAAATTTAACAAGCAAAAAATATGCTGAGACAATGTTATGATGGCAGGATTGATATATTAAAAATAATATAATTTCAACTCGGAAAAATTTCCTAATATCGTGACTTCTATGATTTGACAAACGAAGGAAGTCAGCTTCATTAATATGATAAAATACATCATGACATATGAAGATTGTGGACATCATAAGTCACGGAAAACTCGAATATTTACCGTTGCCGTTGTGATTAATTTGATCTTGAAAATATTTGTTTCGGTTATATAGGTTGATGAAAAAATGTTTTGTTTATATGCGGTCTAAATATCAATAGACGTTTTCTTTTGATAAACCGGAACAAATATCAACTAAAACAAAAATTAACTTCAAAAATTAAATAAATAAAAAAATAAAATAATAAATAAATAAAAAAAATAAAATAAATGCAAAATTGTTTCGGATTTCATCGATGAAATAAATTTTCCTGATTAATTTTCAATGACATAAATAGGAGAAAATGATAAATATATTAGCTTATTATTATTCATTCTATATCTAGTTGAAATTTATTGTCAGTAATACTTGGGTAAATAGGCGCCAGTTATGGAATATTTATTGTGTTTTTCCATTTAGGAGAAATTATTTCTCTTTCGATTGTATTGCAGATATTATTTGAAAAATATTATTTTCATTATAATTGATTATTTTTAGTTATATATTGATTTTTATGGGGTCTCTTATTGGATGAAAATTCATTACATAGATACACACACATATATAAACACATTATATTATTATCATTCATGTAAATATTAAAGTCCATATAATGTTTGTGGGTGGTATGTGAGTGTTTAAAAATGCTTAACTCATTCGATATTGAGTTTGTCTGTGATTCATTATATTAAATTAAACTTTTAACATAACTTTTGATTTTAACCGACAATTTTATTTGTACCATTTTTGAGATTTCTTTTTATTTCAATATTAGATTAAATTGGTTTTATTTAGTTTTTATGCATAATATATATATTTTTTAATATTAGAAATTAATTTAAATTTCAATGAATGATATTATTTATATATTTTCTTGGAAAATAAATATTTTCCTTTTAATCATAAAAATTCGAGATAAGTATTTCAAAAGATGCTGTTATTTATTAATGATAAATGTAGAAAATAACACCAAAAAAATACGAAGAAATCAAAATGTTAATTTTTTTAATTTTGATGTAAAGGTTTAAGGGACATGTTTGATTGAATATCAATTTTAGAAAGAATAATCCAACGCATGGCGGTTTCTATAATATTTATGGGAGTTTTGGATACATATATCAATTCGAGATAGGAGTGATATTGAGGACATACTAACAGATTTATCAATTGATATTAAATAGGGAAAATTTTAATAAATTGTGTTTAATTTTAAATAATAATTTATTGTTTAATAAATCAGACAAGTGAGTAACAAAATAAGCCCTTGATTCGAAAAAAGTTTCGATTATTATTTCGCTACAAGGGCTTATTTTGTTACTCACTTATCTGATATATTAATTTAATTTATGCTGCTACCAAGGAATCACCGTTTTATAATTTATTATTTAGTTATCAGTACAGTATCAAATTTAAAATATGTGTCAAAAAGAAGAAATTCATTAAATGGCAGTTTTTACATGAAAATTATCAGGAATTTATCAAATATATCAAATATATATAAGATAATTTAGGGATAATGTCAAGGGAAAGTTGGTGTCAATCGTTTATTAAATTACAAAAATTCCAGACTTTTTAATACGATCTTAAGGGATTTTGATTGTTATTGATATGATGTCAGTTATTCATTAAATTATGGCAATTTTACCTATTTATTGAAGAATTTAGGGTTTCGAATATAATATCCAGTTGGGCAATAATGTTAAAGTGTATAATACTAAGAAATTAGGTTTATTTATCGAGGATTATGCTAACGAATTTTAATGTTATAATTTGTATTTCTTTAATATATTTTTTCATTACATCCCAATTATTATTATTTTATTGTATTTGTGTTTGCCTCATCGTTTGCTATCCATACATACGGATTTCCAGTGCAATATGTAAATCTTTAATTTGATCACCATTTTAATTTTTTTTTAAATTTTAAAATTTTGCCATCCTGCACATTTCATTTCTTGTTACACCACACTAAACCAACTCCAACCGGTAAATATCGGTTTTAAAGAAAATAATTCATTACATTTTGTTAATTTTATCGATGAATATGCTAACGAATTTATGTTAGAATCAAGGTGAAATATCTGTTGTACATGAGAAATTTACTAAAGATATCATCAGTTTTCTGTTGGTTAAAGTTTCCATGAAAAATGTTAACAGTTAATTAGCAACTTGTTGATGAATGTAAATCATTTATGAATAAAGTTTTACAGTTGTTGATAAAGTTTAACCTTTGTTTCTCGTATCTTAGTTTTAATAAAGCGTCATCATCCTACTCTCTGGAATTTCTTGGATGGCATCTCAAAAGACCTACAGAAGCAGAAAACGAGTTTTCTGCAAAGAATATCCAGAGTCAATCAACCGCAAAGGAAAAAGTATCGTTATTTAAAGGACCATGTATCCCATGCAATTAATCTTTATTTAGCTGCAGACGTTCTGCAGTTTTTGCCATCAATAGCTCATCTGTCTCACCAATAGTTTAAATATTATATATTAAACATTAAAATTTCTTTTACAACTTTTTCGTTCGATTATTTTTATATGTATAAGATACAAATTATAGGCTTACAAACAAATTATTCTGAAATTCTTATCACAAGGTACAAAATGGTTTTGTTCAATTTTTTTGTTCTGTATTATAGATATTATCATCTGATTGTCTTACTATTGTTCGTGTCTCGAAGTAACTATTACTTGGAACTTCCAAAATAAAGGTTTTATGAATAATATTATTGTCTTTGTATTCTTCAGACTGTCGTATTTTTTTTTGCTTTTTGTAATAAAATCGATTGGTTTCCGGTTAATGATTTAATATATTTTGTATTTTTTAGGCTTAGTTTATGCTTCACTTCAATAAATTAATTTAGTTTGTAAACTGTATAGGTTTGTTGCACAATTTATCCTTCGAAGTTTTTATTATAATCACAACTATTAAGCCAAGATCCAATTGACTTGATAAAGCAATTATAAATAACCTAGTGTTGCTAAACAAAAACAACATAGCTTTTTCTCTATAAAAAAAGTATTGGTTAAGTTTAAAACACATAATTTGTTGGTATTATATTTCCGTGTGTTTAAATGTCGCGTGATTATCTGTTGTGTGTTTAAATGTCATGTGACCGATAAATTGATTTATCTTTACGTATGTTATTTTTATTATTCGTATAATATTAAAGATAGTTTTTGGGCTCAAAACTATATTTTTGCAACATTTGAGAAGTATGATACAATTTAGCAACTATATAAGGTATGTTGACTCGTTATGATATCAAATCAACAAAGGTTTGTTATCGTTATAAACAATTTTGTTAATGAAACATTATGAAATATTATGATTTTCTAAAGGTTTATTTAAGTTAAGTTTTACTTTATAATATTTTCTTATGGATAATTATATTATTGAATAACTTTGTATAATTTCAAAAGGTTTTCTTTTATTAAATATTTACATAATTCTAAATTTCTATTTATTAAAACATTTATAATCTTTTTCCTTTCGAAATTAATTTTATTCTTGGTATTTGATTTTGTTTTTTTTTCAAATTCAAGGGTGGTTTATAGTTTTGAGCTCATATTTGTTTTGCTATTAGGAAATTGTTTATATATTTTTAATTTTAATTATATAAATTTACAATTGGAGGATATTCTAAACGTTTTAGCATATTATCACCTTTCCGTGAACGAGAAAGCACCACAAACTAACAATATAAATTAATATTTATTTATTAAAATTAAATATTTTTCACTATTTTAGAAATTTGGAAAGTTATGATAGATTACCGGAAATTATGGAAAATGTAAAATAAAAGCATGCAAAGCATAATTTTTAATTAAAATATTTTAATTTAAAGTTAAATACGTATAGGTTTTTAGAAATTGATAAGAAGGATTGATCAAAGTCATAAAAGAAGTATAAATCATACGTGAAAGCCTTTTAGAAAAGCTTGAAAATTAATAAAACATTACCTGAAATTCATAACATCATTTAAATATAAAAATATAACTAAAAATTAAAATTATTTTAAAATCTTTTAAAAAATGTAAATTCTGATAATTTGTTCATTCTAAGTGATTTGGTGGTGGGGTGGTTATGTGTCCCATCCGAATAAACGAAAACTAGGATTGATATTGAGTTAGATTGAGTTTCTTACATGTTACTGATGACTGTCAAATATGCTTGAAACTAGCTTGTAATCGAAACTTTGATCGAATATCACATTTAAACTTTATTTTAAACAATAAGAAATATTTTGTCAGCAAATAAATGTTGATGATTATTATACTCATTTACTTTTTTAAGTTAATTTTATATATTTTTTAATGATATTTATTATAACTTGAAAGGCTTTACTTAAATTAACTTAAACTATTTTATTAATAAATTAAATTTATAGTTTTATGGTTTAATTACTTTAAAATCGACCATTGATTAAATTTTCAAACAAAATAATTTTAATGACACTTTGTGACAGATGAAAAACAAAATAAATGACAGAAATATTTGAGTTTTTATTTCATCTGATGCATTGTCTGTGAGTTTCATTTCATTAATTAATATAAAATATTTATTCAAATATTAAAATTGTATTTTTATGCAACATTGAAGTTCAAAGAAGAGAAAATCATAAATTACATTTGTTGAATTTAAAAATCTTTAAGCTAAAGAAAACTTTCAAATTTTTTATCCATTTAACTTTTTTATAATTAATTTGTTTAAAATGATTTAATAAAACAACAATTAAAACTTGTTGTTTAAATTTGCTCAGTTACATCAATTTTTACAAGAACTTTAGGATTTAAACGAATAAATGTAAAACGTCTATCAAAGGTTAATTAACTTTAAAAAGTTATGATTTAGGGAAAAAATGTTAATTGAATAATAATAAGTCATTTATTATTATGAAATTATTTTGCAAAAATTATAACTGTGGTAATGAAGAATGAATAATTTATTTTATTTAGAGCAGGAATTTTGAATGAAGAGTGAAGAGAATATATTTTTATTTTCAATTTTGCTTATACAACATCATTTATTTATTTATATACACAATTCGTTTAACCATTGTTACTACTGTAGAAAGTGAATTAAAATAAACTCGTATTAAAAAACCAATTGGTGCGACCGATGTGAAAATATTTTTTCTATTTTTTGTTTTTCCAAATTTTAAACTCTTTTGGGGCTTGAATAATAGCATTGAGCAATTCATTATATAGTGCTAAATTTCTTGAATGTGAAGTGCAATGCAAATTAAATGCAGTTAGCACTGTATTTGATAGGTTTTTCTGCAAGTAATTTCTGCAGTAGTAACTGTTTAAATAACTATAATTAATGCCTGCAACCTTTTCTTCTCTTCGTATATAAATCGTATGCAAATGAAAAAGGACTCCTGTGTAGATAGGTTGGTGGTTTTGTCCACGAGTACTGAAAATATTTGGTTTTGTTGGCTTTTTATACAATTTTATTTTAAAATATTTTGATTGCTCTTATTTTTGTAATTTTGATAAAATCTGAGTGCATCCAAACCTTTATCAATTAACGGAAGTTTCCATCTTGACTAAAATGAAAGGAGTCTGTGTCTCAATGATTTCTCAAAGTTATTCAATATATTCCACAAAACAAAATTGTTTTAATCATAATAAATGGTTGCCTTTCGCCGAGAACCATAATAAATTACCGGTGCTTCAACATTTTGATAATCAGTGTCTATATTCTTTTACTTTACTTTATAAACTGATATTTAACAATTAACTTTGTTTTTTTCTAAAAAACTTGATCAAACTTTCGAACAAAAATGCATTTCATAATTTCTCATATTCTCACTTAGCCGTAGGTAATCATTTCTTGTACATCTTAAGTTGAATTGGCGAATATCGGGTTTCACTTTTGTAATTCAAAGTACAGATACGCTTTATATTACTTTGACATTGTGGTCTCTTTCGAGTTTGTCTGGCCTTTTGTGTAACAGTCTTTGGTCCGTAAGCTAATTAATTAAGTTTTAACCAAATAATTATTTTGATTTTAGCTACCTTAATTGGTTAGGCAACTTCTCGCCTCTCTACTAACCCGAAACTAATTTCGCTTAATGATTTGATGAGAGAATTATCGGCTCCAGTTTTAGAGTAATTATTAAATTAATAATATAATTAAAATTAAATCACTATTTATTTGGTTTCGATTATTATTTTTCCATATCTTAGTGTTTGGTAAATAAGTTACGATTTCCTTCATTGTTAGGAAAAAATAAATTTCTTTATCTGCAATTAAAATATTTTTTCCAATTTTAAATTACACATGATTGCACAATAAAATTAGAAAATATATTATTTAAAAGAAAGCGCCATTTAAACACATGGTTTATTAAAATCTATGCATGTTTCCGATTATTTAAACAAGTATAAAAATTTTATTAATTTTAAAATAAATAATTTTAATAATTTTAACTTAACTGTAAAAAGAAATTTTAAAGAAATTAAAAATTACAAATTGTTTAATCAAATAATATAGTACACCCGAAAAAGTTATAGAAAACTGTCGAATGAAGCAATTGACCAATTTTAGTAAACACGTTAAGTGTTGTTTGAATAAAACGGCATGTTTGATTTTAACATTTTATTAAAATGTTTTAGTATTATTGTTTTTATATTGTTTGTTTGATGAATTTGTAATAAGTTGATTGACTTTTGTTATTGTTGTCGGGTTTATTTAAATAATATATATATATATATATATATATGCGTGTGTGTGTGTGTGTGTATAATATTTAAATAACATATTTAAATACACACTTTTTACAAAACTGTCTAAATATGTAGTGAAACTTGTTTGAATGATATTTTCTTTTGTAATTAAGTCACTGTTGTGTTTATTTAATTATTTATTTATCTTTTTATTTTATTAGTACATGTATAAAACGATGATTCCTTGGTAGAAGCATAAAATGATATATGAGATAAGTGAATAAAAAAAAGCCCTGGCTACAAAGTAACAATCGAAACTTTTTTCAACAATATAATTATTACTTCGCAGCAAGAGCTTATTTTGTTATTTACTTATCTGATATTTATTTTATTGTTAGAAATTTCAATATTTTTAAAATAATCAATTACGATTTACTTACAAAAAATAATTTATTTTTTGTTAATATGGATTGTATGGATTCAATTTTTAATTAACTTTGTTTATCAAATTAAAATCAATTAATCTATTAATAAAAATATAAATTTAATTTATTAATTATAAAACTTATTTTCAACTATAAATAAAAGTAATTACAACCAAGCTAACAATTAATCAAGAATAAAAAAAACCTTTTATTACTTATAATTATAGAATTGGTAACAATATACTTTGTAGAGGATAACTAGAATCAACGAAGGCAAATGAGCAGCATCACGCTTGATTGAGTCAATCTACAGAGAGAATCTATGTCGACTGTTATCTATGACAATTGAGTCGTAATTGAATTTGAAGACTGCCACCTTGGCAATGTCTAATAGAGTCTCAGTGTAAGAAGCAGGAGATTTTATTCTAATTCGATTATTTAGTTTAAAATATCCTTTCATTTAATATTTTTCTCAGATCTCACATCATAATGAAGTTCGATTTAAATGTGAAAAATAATAAATAAAATACATTTGGTTCATTTGATTCATGGCAAATGAAATATAAAAATACTGTTTCATTATAGACAGGATTTGATTTGAGTTGTTTTAATTTTTTGTTTAAATTTACTGGAGAAATATTTCATTTTATTATTAACTTTTAGAATTTTAATTAAATTTTATTATTAGCATTTTTGCGCTTTATTTTATTTTTTGTTTTGTTACAACACCAGAGATAATCGTATGCCATGTTTCTGAAAAAGATTTGTTTTCTCATAACTTTTATACAAAATAAAATAAGCCTATTATCGAAACCTTTATGTTTTAATTTTAAAATATTTGATTTTTAGAAGTATTGCTTCTGTTTAAATTCCATCAGAAACGCCAAATCTTAATAGCACTATTTTGGAATGTCATTTAATTATGGATCTTTGAGTGATTAAGATTTCCTAGTCAATCTACAACATTAATTTACTAATACATTTAAATTTTTTTTATATGTATATTTATAATTTTCCGAGGATTCCGACTTTAAAACCTAATTATTCATGATTGAACAGCATTTCATTTCATCAATTAAAATTTAATTTAAATATAATTTAAATAATTTTTATTGTTTAAGATGATTGGGTAATTCAAAGTTAACCTTTCCCTTTCTATTTCCAACTAGTAAAAATATGAAATTATTTTTTAAATAAATAAAATTAATTTTTGATTCAATTAATTGCTTTTTACTATCTATTATGAATCTTTAATGTCACGACAGCTTAAATAAACAAAAATAAAATGTATTAAAGTTCTTTAGAAATTATAGAAACAACGGATAGGGTTTTTCAGCTCGTTAATTAAAGATTAATTAAAGCTAGAATCAAATAAACAAAACCCACTTTATCACACATGGTAATTTAGTTATCATCTGTTTCCTTCTAAGAACTACAAACATTGCCTGAATTTACAGACACAATTCCAAACCTATCCAAAGAGACTAAAACGAGGATATATCAATTAAAGTTAATTAACAAACTCGTCTCCCTAATTGAAATCATGAAAATATAACGAGAGTTTATCTCAAGGGATAACTAAGCCATTAGAGAAGCTGTGCATATTTCTTGCATCATTAAATCATTTATTGTACATCAATTTCTACTAAGATTAATCCCAGATTTGTTTTAATGCACTACAATTGCTTTTTGACTGCAAAATTTCCTGCTAATACTACCTTTTGTTTTTAATGGGAATTCGAAAATAATTCTATATGATAAACAAATCTCTTTTTATTATTATATTTTTTGCAAATGTATTTTCTCAAATAAAATGACCCAATACAAAGCATAAAATAGCATAATATAACGCATGACTGTCTCATTTTTAGTAAAATTGCAATTTTAATATTTACAATTTAATTAATTTATAAATGATATTAATCGTAAGGATGATCCATTTATCACTTTCTTTAAATGATTTTATTTTTCGGCAACATTCAATTAATCAGTTTCATAAAGAAAATAAAGATAATCGAATCCTTCGTACTATTTTCATGTGTTCTTTCTAGATAATCTATTCGCATCTAAATTGTGAAACATTATTGAGCCTCAATATATTTCTTTATTTGAACTGGCTTTGCGTTTTTATTCTTCCTATATTTTTCTTCTTTGGACTTGATTCAAAAATATTTTTATTTTTACTCATTTTCAAATAAGTAATAATTAATATATAACTATACAACTTTTTTATAGTTGTAGAACCAGATGTGTAACCAATCAAATTCATACACGTGTATCAAAACGGTATTGCAAATAATGTCACAACTTTTATACATCAAAAAATCAATCTACTATTCAAATTGGAGTATGATAGTCACTTACATCAGATTTATATCATTGAATGAAAATGCCCGTAAAGCAGTTATAATTCAATTAATCAGTTTAGAAATAGTACAGATAATCGGATCTTTCAGGTTATTTTCATGTTATTTTCACTATTTGCATCTAAATTTTATGTGACAATTCGGTTTTCCTACTCATAAATCAATTATTCATTTTTATTACACATTAATAATAAACTTTTTTAAAAAGATGTGCTTTTTAGAAAAAATAAACAAATAAAAGAACTTGAAAATGTTAGAATTTAGTGATAAATATGTGTCTGTAAATCCCTGAGAAATCACCGTTTTGATTTATTGCCAAAAGAAATTTTTAATTCGAATTAAAACAAATTTATTAAATAAACTTTATATTTAAGCATTACAATAGCGCTTAATAACGTTTTTATTATAGGTTTATAACGAGGTAAGAGAAAAAGGTTTAGTATATCATTTTTTTACTCGAAGTCTAAATTCATAAGGCATTTATTTTTATGAGTGAGAAAACGACTATTTACCTAAATATTTTGTATGTTTGAGTCCCAATTTATTATCTTTCTATGAATATTTGCATCATGTCATTTTTGTCATTCAACCAAGACTTGATTATTTTGTAACAATATTCCAAATATTATTTTTTTCATTCATCTATAAATCGAACATTGTTTATAAAAATGGTTCTGGATTTTCTTTTGTTTATTTGAGGTTATATCAAATATCGGTTTTATTGTTTTTTATTTTAAAGTAAAACAAATAAAAACAAACTTCATTTTTATTAATTTTTGCATAACATAATCATAGTAGATTTAATTAACAGCTTATTTGTATTTTCTCGAGATATAATTACTTGTTAAGTTATAAATATAAAATAAATAGTATTTTTTTTGTTTTTTATAAACAATTTCCTTTTAAATACAATTTATACGGTTATGTAATTATTTGTTACTTAAATTTCATACTTTAAACATCTTCAATGTCAAAGTTCAAAATTAACGACCACAGATGTGCTTTCTAGAAAAAAACAAACAAATAAAAGAACTTGAAAATGTTAGAATGTAGTGAGAAATGGGTCTTTGTAAATCCATAAAAAATCACCGTCTAATCTATTGCCAAAAGAAATTTTTAATTCAAATTAAAACAAAATAAAACAAATAAAAAAATTTATTTCTACAAAACTAAAAAAATAATTAAAATTCATTTCATTTGATTTTTCATTTCAGAAAATTTAATTCAATAGAAAAACGATTGAATTAAAATATTTCGTCTTAATGTTAATTAATTATTCAAATTCATTCTGATTAATAATTTTTAATGGTTCTTATTTAAATTCTGGGTCACGAAAGCTGCACAGTGAATTATTAATTCCAACATTAATTATATAAATTACCGATGAGATATAAATTTAATGACTTCTTTACTCATGAGTATCATTATTTGTATTTTATCGATTTTAATGACATTTTCACATTTTATTGAAATAAAATTATTTAATTTAATATAATTTAATTTAATTAAAGACAATGTCTAAAATACGGGTGAAATCTCAAACCGAAAATGTGCATTAACTAAACTTTTGATTGAGTCAACTTTATCTCAACGATTATTGTGATATAATGCATTATGATATTATGCATTAGTTTATTATATATGTATAAATTAACATGGAAAATTGCAACATTAAGAAATTAAAACTAACTCTCTAAAAATACAGTAGAATGGTAGCGTGTTGAAGGAAATCTTGTTATACGGATATAATTTTATATAATTTGTTATACATTTTTATTTTATGTAAAAGATATTTGTTAATTTTTGTTTT
The DNA here is from genome assembly GCA_022537955.1 of Schmidtea mediterranea. Lineage (NCBI taxonomy): Eukaryota > Metazoa > Platyhelminthes > Tricladida > Dugesiidae > Schmidtea > Schmidtea mediterranea. Next base: position 77,370,168 of record CM039679.1, on the reverse strand, counting down.
ACTCGGCGTGATAAATGATAAAATAATGTTCAGCAAATCTCATTCAATTCATTATGATTATAATTTATATTATCGCTGCAGTCGACTAAAATTAATCTATTTGATTAATAATAGTAAAATTTAAACAAACAATGATGATATAAATTAATAACTATATTACTTTTCAATAAAATTCAGTGCTCCATTTAGAGTCTGAAATTTTGATACATTTATTGAAGCCCGTTTCTGCTATTAATTTGCTCTATTTACAGACAAAATACGAAAAGAAAAAGGCGGCAAACAAAAAGTGATCACTATTAATTACAGAAAATATATAAATTGAATTATTCCATTTGAAAATTGCCATAGAATTGATAATTGGCTCCTGGAGGTAAATAATAAAACAAATTTCATAAAAGGTAAAGTACAAACAAATATAAATATTAAATTAATTGTTTAAATCTACCAATTCTAATCCAGAAGATTGTTGTCGGTTGAAATTGAATGGAGGAATAAATGAATAAATTTAATGAGTGCTCTCTGAATTTTAACCATTTGAGTTTTTATATGGTATTGAAACACGAAGAGTCACACCGAAAATCAATAATTTAATTTAAATTTGAATTTCATTAAAAATATTTTTTCATTTTAATTAAAGAATAAGAATATTGCGAAAGTAAATTGAAGCTTAAATTATAAAGGTTTTTGAAATAAAATCGTATCTTAAACCTTGTTGAGGTTACACAAATTACACGAAATAAAATATAAATTTTTAAAATTATAAAAATTAATTAAAATTATATTATAAGGATTTTTTTTGTCGAACAATCGAACATAACCATGACAAAATATATATATATATATATATATATATATTATAAGGACTTTTTTTGTTTTTCACCTCTGATTTCTTTATAAGTGACATAATATTTTCTACAAAATTTGACTATGAATCAGATTTATTTAAGGTATTCACGAATTTTCGGCACAGCCTTTTTCAAGTAATTAAAATTAATTAAAATTAATTAAAAATTTGAAAAAAGTAAAAATAGATTTTTTTCTGTGAGAAAAGCAGTAAATGTAATGTTGAGGACAAATAAAATAATGTTAAATTAATTAAAGGTTTATTGAAGGATCAGGAACTCAAAAACAAATTAATTAATAAATTAAAGTCTTTGCCGGCGAACCCATTTTTCAAGGGCTACCAAATTGATGCCAGCATAATGATAGAAACAAAAGGATGCAAAGTTAGCGGTAAAATATGAAATAAAAAGAGTTATTATAAATCGTTTTAATCATATATTTTCAAAATATTATTTAATCACATAAAATTCTCTGGAACTTTGAATAACTTTTCTGATGAAAGAATAATGCGAGAAAAAAATAAAATGTTTATCTTATCCATCTTTGAAAACAGGTGAAAGCATTCACTATAATACAGTAATATGAAAGCAGCATTCATCATACCTGCTGGCAATAACGCCAAGCATATAAATCTAAATAATGGATAAACGTTAGCCAACAATGAACAAATGTTAAAAGCCATTTCGATACAAAAAAGAAAGACATGAGGAACACAAAGACAATACCGAAAATAATAAAAACAATTTATAGCCCAAAAATATATTTGGCTTAGAATACCTAATGTTAAAAGTGTCATATATTAACATGCTTAAATGCATTAATGTATTTGTTTTAATCTATAAATAAATAAATATTATATATTCAAAATACAGGTCAATCAATAATTAATCAAATCAATAATTTTGTTTCTAATTAAATTGATTAATCAATTTCAATTAATTAATTAACTAGCTATTTTGAATATTTTCTTTTTACCCATTTATTTTTAGAAATCAATTTAATTTTTTAATATAGTGAAATAGTAGACCATAGGCCTAGCACCCTCCTCAAGTAAACTAGACGAAAGATATCTCAGATATTGTTAGGTAACATTTTTCAAAGGAAGTTCCGACGTTACTCTCTCCTTTACTAGCTTTGGGGGAATTTTGTATTTACACAAAAAATTATTTTGAAAATTTGAAAATTACTAATAATTTCTTTGGCAATATTTGTGAAAACATTTTTCTAAAGACCGACTTGAAAGAATATCGTTGGAAATTCTTTGAATTTTTCTTTCAGTCATGTTTTTTCAGGATTTTTAGTAAAGGTTTTGTTGGTTAGTACACAGGGTTCACATTTCAACAATAATAAAGTTATCCTTGCTTATCCTCCTTTGCTTGTCAAATGGTGAAATTTACTTCATATTCCACGATTTAAATAAGGTAAACCATATATAAATTTATTTTATACATTTTTTTATTTTTTAAATACCACCTCTAATTAACTTTTAATTTGAAATATGTTAAATTTTACGTTTCTAATTCAATTAATTGTATTTTAAATAATTTGTAAAATTTAAACAAAAATTTAAAATTCTAAATTTAAAGATGCACTTGTTTCTTTAGTACAGAATGTTGCAAATCCACTGGAAATTAAATTAGTATTTATATGAATACCTTGCTTTAAAATCCAAAAATATCTTCGATAATCCTTTTTCAATTCGGTATGGAACAAAGCTAAAATGGATTCATGTATAAATAAATTGAAATCTTAACAAAATGTTTTTTATAGAAATCCATTCGAAAGTAAAAAAAGAAAATTAAAAATATTTTCAATTTTCTAAAATTTTTAATTTTAATTTCTGAATAATTAATAAAATTACATTAAAACTTTTAAAAATTTTTATTTAATAAAAAAAATTATTTTAATATTAAGATTGCTCATAATAATTATTATTTTTGAAACTAATTGAATTAAATATTTTAAATGTGTCATTAATTTCCAATAATTTAAATTAGTAAGTTAATATAAATATTAATTTCAAATTTCAATAAAAAGTGCTATGATGGGGGTTGCATGCGACATTTGAATTTCAATAAGAGCAACAAAGAAAAATTTAAAAGTTCATTTGAAGTGACATTTAAAAAATACAAATATGCGTGTTAAAACAAAGAATACCGGGATAAAAATATTTACCAACGGATATGGACGATAAATAAGAAGAAGAATTAATTGCATTGACAAAACGATATTAAGAACAGGAGCTAAACATCAACGTCAAAAAGTAGTTGAATTAGCAATATAAATAACCGATTCATACAAACCAAAAAAAGAAATTGAGGAATACCAACAAGTCTACCTATGGAATACAGAACAATTAAACGAACTAATTGGAAAGTGGAAAAAATAGAGTGAGCTGTGGAAAGACCTGAGAAATATAGATTAATAATCCATTCAACTGATTCCGAACCAATCAAAAAGAAGTTCATATAACGACAATAAAAGAACGACAAAAAAGCTTCCATATAAATTACCATTCCATCTGCAACATAAGGTTTACTCGGACGACGAAGTAGAGATTGGAGTGACGCCAATCAAACCAAGGGTAAGAAATATTTTAAATATTAAATAAATTTCAGGTAAAGAGCTCATCAAACGAGAAACCAAGCAAACAGAGTCAAGGCAGCAAACAAGAAGTGCCAAATGTAGACAGTGAAGTAAAAATCGAGACAAACGAAGGGTTATTACTATAAGAATTAAACGAAATTATAGAAGATAAAACTACAAAAGAGATTTATTTGAAACAAATGAAGAAAATGAACCGACGGCAACGGAACGAACCATTGATGAATTAGATGATTTAGAGCAATACAGATTATTCGAACACTCAGCGGAAGCTGACAAATTCAAATTTTATTCATAAAAGATGATACGCTATGCTATCTACAAAACTTAAGCGAGGCTCTGTAACTATTTACTGAAATTTCTTTGTGTACATATTCAAATTTTTTTTAGTGAGAATGCGGACTCGGGATCTGTCTGTTGAAAGTTGAGGAATTCCGATTCAAATTAAGATGCCTTGTAAGCTTGAGGCTGTAGTTCCTATAAAGTATGCAATTCTGGTGCCAAGATTATCCATGTAGTAAGTCATCTCGTCATTTGATTTGCATAATAGTAGATTGTTGCATATCTTTGACTTGCACAAATGTGTTATTTTTCAAATCTAAGAAAAGAAATTTACTTTTTAAACCTTAAAAATTTGACAGCAACTCATATTACTGTAAAATCTCGATTATAAGCAGTAGTACATATTATTTGCACCATTTCCATTGAAAAGACATAATAGTTTATAAACCAAAAACAAAATTAATAAAAAACAAATTTTATTAATTTTTAAATTAAATTAAATTTAATTTTTATTAATGTTTTACTTAAACCTCTCTTTAACTAAACAATAATTATTAATAAAATATACTACTAAATATTTTTGTTTATTAAAAGGAATGATAAAGAAGTTTAATTATAAATAAAACTTTACTTATTTATATACTTATTGTTATATAGAAAATTCTAATTAATTTTTTAATTTTATTTTTTAAACACAAGATTAAAGATGAATTTAACTTGCTTTTTAATTAATTTAAGTTTCTAAAATTAAATAATGTTTTTAATTGAAATGAAAATAATCAAAAGAAATTTATCAAAAATTTAATTATTGTGATTAATTTTCTTTAGTACATTAAAATTTGACTTTAATAAAAGACGTTACACGTTTTGAGTTACGGACTGAAGGATAATTCATGAATTTATGTTCCTGTATATTTTCATATCATCTTTATCATTTATATGTCATTCTCACCTTTGATTATTTTCATTTACAATTTATTCCATTTTCATTTCTTTTTTAGAAGAAGTTTAATGTTTTTTATTCAAATGAAAAATGTTTTTATTGCTTTCTGAATCCAGTTCTATTTATACAAGTTAAGTAATTATGACCATAAAGCGTTATGTAATTGTACAAAAATTTGAAGCAATCTTATAATCGAAATTTCTCTCTGCTTACTTATCTCTGTCTTATAATTTGAAAAACATTCCGAGTACCACAATGCCAGCACAAATTTAGGCCCGTCATTCTTACTTATATCATTAATACTATTTACATCAACAATCAATTTACACTCATTAGTCAAATTACACTCAAACATTTTCAAACATGTATCTTTGGGATTCTTAACCACATTGTCAACAATTTCTTGTATCATAAGAATTAAAAATTATTTTGAATATTTATTCTTTAACAGCAACTGAACCAACTTATCAAAATATTTTCCTGCATTTGAAGTAGAAAACTCCAGAGGTTTATAAAATTTCATTCCATTCAAAATGTGATGTCCAAAGATGTTTTCATTCCACAACACGCTACATAAGTCTATCATATCAACGAACTGTAGATTCGTAAACAAACTACAAACATCAAACGAAAACATACCTTCATACTTTGTCTGTTTAACTGTGCAATCAGGAAACGAATTCAAAAATGTATTTACATTCAGACACTGATCGCTATAAAGATTTTAATGATCCATCCAAAACATTGCTATTTTATATGTGGAATTACCAACCATCGACAAAACTGTTTTCATATGTACACCATTTTTATGAATTTTTGGAAGCCCATTGCAGATTGCGACCATATTGGACGAATAGATTTGCCCACCTCATCATTCTTAGGAAGATCAAATTTTCCAAGAAGTTCCATACTAACATCTTTTACAGAAAGATACTGGGATTGGGAAAAGACAAGAGTAAGAGTGCAAGAACATGAAAGTTCTATTGATCATAGGCATTTTATCACTATTGTTGAAAAGAAGTATTTATAAGAAAACAAATATTAACGAAAATATTGCTACTGGTAGTTTGCAATGCTGAACCAATTTAATGTTGAAAAGAAGGCAATGTATAGATTTATAAAGTATTTGGATAAATATGGGATCAAATAAGGTAGAATAGTGAAATATTATATTGGTTGTCGCAGGGCTAGATTAGTATATTCAAGAGCCCTAAGCACTTACCATGTAGGGTGCCCGATCAGCCAACCAAATCCAGGTAAGTGCAAGTTGTTCAAAATTAATATTTATTACAATATTATATACACTTATAAAGCCTAGAGTTAGAATTTAGAGGCTAAATATAAGCACTTCTATGACAACACAGAGTAGACCGTGGTCTGTACACATTTTTATTTAATTGATATAACTCGTTTATTTAAAATGAACATCAAGCTAGTTCATGCAGTAATTTAGTAATTGCATAAGAATTGTAGTAGCTCTAACTGGTGACTCTTTTCATATGGTGCCCTAAGCTCGTGCTTAGTGTGCTTATTCGTTAATCCGGAACTGGGTTGGGGTAAAAATTTAAAAGTTTTAATAATTATTGAGAGTGTGTTATATATGTAGCATTGTTGATAAAATCATTGGATTCAAAGATTAATATGTAAAATCTTATGATTACAAATGTTTGGAAGGTTTTTAAACAGTTTGATTATGTAAAATTGTGATAAATTGATGTTTCTTTTCTATTTAAAAGATTTTTAATTTTTAATTTTTATTATAGTAATGACTTTATTTTATTTATATAAATTTTTAAATTTAGTGTAAAAATTATTAAAACAAAAAATATATTAAAATATTTAATAAGAATATTTAAATAAAAATATATAAATTAATCCATAATATTTTGGTTTGTTTTTGTATCTATAGATAACTGTTAATCTAGGAAATATATCATAAAACGAGTGTTTGAATGACGAATTTTTTAAAGCAATCTCTTTGATGAATTTTAAATATTATCCAATTTAAGTACACACATTAAAAAAAACCAAAAATGGTGTGTTTGTTTAATAAAATAAAAAAATTTATTGAAATACTCGGTAAATAAAAAGGTGGATTTGAAATTTAAAAACCTGTGTAACATAATAAAGAAATAAATTATTATTAATTGAAAACAATAGATTTTATATAATATAAAATATATTGCAGTTAGTCAGACATTATTAATATTTATTACTCTGCCATTCATTCTATGAAAATGTCCACCAATTGTTCTTCTCCGGATGATTGAATGCCATCATAATTTTATAAAGGACTATTAGAGCAAGATATTACAACAATTCGGAAATTATTTTCAATGGCATTTTTAACAGAGTTATTATAAAAAATGTTCAATTTTTAATTGTAAAATATTTGCAATTAAAAATAAAATTATTAAGATATTAATTACGGCGAATTTAAAATAATTCTTGATTTTGAAAATAAATGAAACTTTGCATTTATCTATAATAAATTTAATTTAGTAGTTATTATTGAGTATTCAAGATGAAAAAAAATAATTAAATTAAAGTTTTATTAGATTAAAGTTTTGTAGAAGGCTGATAATTTTTTTAAAATTAAATTAAAAAATAAAAAGTAATTAAATTTTGCTCGATTTCCTAAAATAATAAAAGTATAAGTTTTTTAAATAATAGTGACATTGATGTAAGTTCTCGTTCAGGAATGCTATGGTGGCATAATAAAGACGTATGTTGTTAGTCAATAATAGCAACTTGCACCATATAGTATGAATGTTAAATTATAATTTTATAAAAATTTAATTAATTTTCTTCAGTTTAAAAAGAAGAAATGTATTTTATCAATTTTTGCAATTCATTAAAAAAATTTATTTACAATTAAATTTATTAAAACGAAAAAGGTTAAAAATAATTTATTTTTGTAATAAATGAAAAATTAAAAACATTTTAGTTACATTATTTTATTCTATCTTCTGACTCAAGTTCCGCATCGATATAGCCTATTTTTTATGAATAACATATTAACCCAAATTGTTTTTTTTGTTTTTTTCTCCACTTTTTCTTATGCTTTTCATTTTCTATAAATTATTTTTTAAAATTTATAATTTATAAAGCTCAAATAAACAAGCCTACATTATAAAATTATAACAATGATAAAAAACACTTCTTAATCTCAACTTGCACTTACAATAGTAAAATAAATAATTCAAAATTGATACTTTTGTTTATGATAAATTTGCGTACACACTGACACACATATATTTCCTTTCAAGCTCCATCTACACAGTTTAGTAGTTATTGTTTGATATTTAAATATTTTTATATATTTTGCATTCATTTATTTAGAGTTTAGAAGTTGTTAGTTGCGAGCCCTCAATCACTCATCGTTTCTCGTGAGCTCGCGATGACTCATCTTTTCTACCCCAATATCCAAAAGTCCAACCCCCCCTAACAAAACTTTTTATGAATTTTAAAACAAGCAAATTCTTATATATTTCTATATCTCGTGTATGTGTGTGCAAGGGACTTTTAATAGTATCTTTTACTTTGAAAATTGTAAATCAATCAATCAATCAATTATTATTATTATTATTATTATTATTATTATTATTATTATTATTATTATTATTATTATTATTATTATCATTATAATTATTTTTATTATTAATTAGTACTATTATTATTATTATTTTTATTATTCTCACAATATTAAAAATGAACAACAAAATGTGGTTGAATACATTTTTAAAATATCAAAATCCAATAGCAAGTCTTGCACGTTCTAATCGCTATATTGTTGAATATTTATTGTTCTGGTCAATTTTTAATCTTTGAATCTTTATTGTGATATACCAGCTTTTATTCTTCTTGAACAAGATTTCTTGAAAAGCATTATTATGTTTTTGCTACAGTTTTATTCTTTAGATCTTTTTTCAAGTTAGACTCTCATTTTATTTTAATTATTGTCATTAAAATTTTTGATATTACAAATATATAATTTATTAATGATGATTTATAATTGCGATTTATTAACAAATTCAATTTTAAAATATATATTTTTGGTACCCAGCATTTTGATAAAATATTAAACCATTCTAGGAATACTTTTATTCTTATAATTCATGCAGAAATTGTAAAACTTGTTACTAGTTTGTACTAATGATTCTTTAGTTATTCATTTTATTGTTTAAATATATAATAGTAAATATATAATTGTGAGTTTTGTTTGAATGTTTTTCGTGAGTGACATTATTTTATAGGCCTGATAATAATTTTCAGTAAAAATTGTGCCATAGATTTTCAATCATTCAAAAGATTTAGCTGGATTGTCAAATCAAATCCGTGATTGACAAATGATAATACCTCGAAGGTATGATTTAGGTTTAAGTGACAGATAGTACATATTGATTAACCGTATTTAATTATTAATAAATTTTAATTTTTAATTTATTTGGCTATAAAATCATAAAAGTAATATTTGTAATTATTTAGTAATAATTATTTAATAATACTAAAAATAATAATAAAATTATCAAACTTAACTTTTTTTTGTTCGGAGAAGCTCAATCAAAGAAAGGCAAAAGACTTATTAAATTTTGTTTTCAAATGATCAGAACCCATTTTAGCCCTACAATTCACAGTGATGCATATATGTATCACACATTTTTTCCGTAAATAACTTAAAATGTGCACATTGTTAAATACACATTACATGCAAAATCATAAATAAGTCGTTTTTCTATCACAGGATACCATGCAAGAAAGCTAATATTTTGGTTTAAGCGTAAGCTTTTTCCGTATTCCATGGAAACATTTACACAATTTATAGCTAAAAATAAAAAAATCGTACAGTGTAGGGTTAAGTCAAAATATTCCATATTTAATTTTATGGATAAACATAGTTGTTTATTTAAATTATATTTTTAATAATAATAATAATTTTCTACAAAATTTGACTATGAATCAGATTTATTTAAGGCAGTGTTGTCCAACTGAAAATCGCGCACGGCACACTAAATAAACATAAAATCGATCACGGCACTTTCGAAAAAATTAAAATATTTTATAAGAAAAAGCAATACACTTGGAAAATTGTCCACATGTAATATTTATTAATGAGATATTTGAGATTTTTCGTTGCTTGATAAGCACACTCTTAATTCACTGTCAATCAACTTTAATCTCTCACGTTTTTTCGATTTTATTTCTGTGAGAGCAAAAAATTTATTTCTAACTACCATCGTGAAGAAAAAAAACAAGTATATATTTATTTTTATATACAACTTAAAAGTAATAAAACCTTAGTAATTTTAAATTCTTGTAGATTTTCACGCCGCACGCACATTGGAAAGCACTGATTTAAGGTATTAAAGAATTTTCGACACGCCGTTTTCAATTGATTTGAAAATGACCGTGCCGAAAATTCGTGAAAACCTTAAATAAATCTGATTATAGTCAAATTTTGTAGAAAATATTATGTGACTTATAGAAAAATTAGAGGTGAAACACAAAAAGGTCCTTATAATAACAATGATAATAATAATAATTCGTCCTTCTAAATTGGATCTCGAATTTAAACTTCTTTCATAAAGCAAAAAGAATCTACTACACAAAACCCTTAGGTGTTCTGCAGAGTACCATTATTAACAATATTGAGCAAATATGAAAACTTATAAAAAAGGAAACAAAATCTGAATCTAAAACCGATGAACATATCAATTGAGTTATTATAAAAGAACCAAATGAACATTCTTTTAAAATATCCAATGTCAATTATGACTATTTCAACTTTTGTAACTTAAGTAAACATATCATACAAAATCAAATAAAGAGTGCTCAGTTTCTTTTTCACGACAACTTTCCAAAATTCTATTCGTTTATGCTAACTATTAATAACGAAAATTTATTGAAATAACCATTATGCATCGTGTTTTGACTTTAGTGTATGTTTATTTCATGACTTTTGGGCTAGAAATGTGGTAATCTTTAAAGAAAGGCTTTATCTCTGTCATTTTAAAAATGAAAGACTTTATCTCCGTTAAAAAATCATTTCAAATTGCATTTCGTATTGTTCATATTGAAGAACGATATAGGTTAATGATATAGGTGACTGAAAAAGGTGAATGATAAAAGTGAATGATAAAATCATGCTTCCACACCTATTTGCTCCTTAAATATTTCTGAGAGCGTTGTGTCAAAATCCAAAAAACTTTTATCATTCACCTATATTATTCACCGTTTTACTGAAACGTCATTCATTGAAAGTAAGTTTATTATTTATATTTTCTATTTATTATAAAAACCTTCTAAATTAATTTCTATGATTTATGAATTTTTTAAATTTAAAACGAGGCTGGAACTTCCAGGAGATCTGCGCTGTGCATCTTTATTAATTAAATATACAAAGACATAAAATCGTTTTTGGCAATCTTTAACATTTTGTTAGTTATAAATTAATATCTTTTATATAATATATAATCGGTTTATGATTTAATATGTTATTAAATTAATTTCACTAATAGCATTTTCATAGGAAAATAATGAGCTATCCATACAGATCCTTAAAATTATTTAAATTACTAAAATATATTTTATTATAAATAATTAAATTTTAAAAAATGCAAAAAGTTAAATAATAATATTTATAATTATTTAACTTGGATTTCAAATCACAAAAAATAAATTATACAAAGTAAATCATTATGCAGAACACTGAAATTAGAGCAAAGAAAAGAATAATAGTTGACTAATGAAATTTTCATTTTTGAACTGCTAATTTGAATAAATAATTTTCAATTTATTTATCATTATTTAAAGAAAACTTGGATATTAATGAAAAAGCCAAATATTTAACTAGAATTCCTTTTAATTTTGATACAGAAAATTTTTTATTTCAAATTAATAATAATAATAATAATAATAATAATAATAATAATAATAATAATAATAATAATAATAATAATAATAATAATAATAATAATAATAATAATAATTTTATATAAATTTATGTGTAGAAAAATTTAATTTATACTTTAAAATTTATAATAATTAAAAAGAGAAAAAAGTGAATACATTTATCAAATAAACGCATATATTTACATCGTTGGCCAGGCATAATTAAATAAAATAATAACATCAAAAAAATGCATTAAATCCTGTTGTCAGTTGACACAATATACATATAAATATACTTCTATTCAATTTGCGATGTATAATTATTTATATATCTCTGCTCATTTGAGCGATTATTTTCCGGTGGCTAATCTTTCACAATAAAATACAAGAGAGCATTTTATAAAATCAGAACAATAATCTTTTAATGAATCTATATACAATATCAATTATTTGTATACAAAAAAAATCATTTTTGACATTTTTTAAATACCAAATAATTACAATATTATATTACATTTACCCTCACTTGATATCAACTTTTAGATATACACATACATAATTAAAATTATTATTAAAAATATATGATTTTATTTAGTTTTTTTTGATAAAAATTATTTTTTCAATGAATGAAAACCTATGATTTATGATATGTTATTGTATGTTTAGGGTACCCAGGCACTAAATATTAATCAAAAATATTATTATTTAAAAATACTTTAAATGTTAAACTTTAAATTTTTCAATTCGAAATTGCGAGACATTTTTTTAATATAATTGAAAAATAATGAAACCTGACTGGAAGTTGAAATGTTTTATTTCTTAATTTTCTCTCTACAAAACAAACATTTAAAATAGGATTGAAGATAGAAAGACGTCATATTAAAGACGGAGATTATCAATGAAGAAGAAGAGATAAAATTATTTTTCGAGAATAATTATTGAAAGAATAGATTGAAAATCAAAATATATTAAAACTAATTTTATATATCTAAAAAAAATTATTATATATAGGAGGATCTCATTTGAAATGCATAAAAAAATAATTCCAGATTTTCAATATAGAAAATTTGTGCCCATTTTGCTAGCAAACTATTATTTAATTTATTCAACAATATTTATTAATTATTTATTTTTTATTCCTTACTGCTTCTCTCCTATACAGGTCATGTTTATAATCGTTGATGGAAAAGTGTAATCATTTTATTTTATGATCAAGTCAATGTGAGACCGATTTATTCAGATTTTATATTTTAATAAAATGTTGTGTTTTACCTTCTGATTAGCTTTAGTTTGGGAGGTTTAGGCCATAATCTTGCAACTTACTAATATCGCTTTAAAAGTCTTATTTTATTCTCAGTTAATCACCCGAAAACCAAAACCAATTGAATGCAATTATTGCCATCTAAATACACCACATCCATATTGTATGTCATATCTAGGTATTTCGTGATATACTGACTATCAGAGGTTAAATTATAGAACATTTATATTATTTAATTTATATTATTAAACAAAAGATCTTTTTATTAAAATAAAAAAGAAACAGCATAAAATGTATCATCTCTGTTATTCATTCATTCAGCCATTTCGTGACCCAAAAAAGTATTGGTAAAAAAAAATTAAACATAATTATGTAAGATTTTGTCAACTCTGTTACTTATTCTGTCATTCAAATTTAATTAAAAAATTTAATTTAATCAAAATTAATTTGATTTTTTGAAAGCTAAATCTCAAATAGGCATGCGATGATTTCACGAGTTATTATTTTGGAGACCAACCAAAATAATATTGTTGTATTTTAATAAAATATCATAAAATGATGTAAAGATTTGAAAATTCTTTTAAAAAGACAAATTTTCAAAATTTTTCTGCTCTAAAATTTTAGCTCGTCTATTGAACCTCTTTACAAAGAAGCATATATTTATCCATAGAAAGCTCTATGACCCTATGAAACATTCATCGTAGTACAAGAAGGAAACCTTAAACATTTATTTTTTTATTTCTATTTTATGTCTTTGGATAGATTATAGTCATTTCATATAATAAAGGATGGCAAACAATAGGATAAACAGGGTATCCGAAAGGTGCGTTTGCATTTTAAATACTTTTAAGTATATCTGATAGAAAGAATCTCTAAAAAAGAATTAAAAATCTTGATATATCTAAATCTTTGGTATTGAAAGGTTTTATTTGGTATTAGCTTTCAGGATATGATTTCAGAAAATCAGCTATAGAATGTGTTGAAAATCAACGGAAGAACAACAAAATATTGAAGTGTTTTTTTTCTTTCTCTAGTTTTTTACAAAATCTTGTTTATCCCATATAGCTAAACAGCTGCCGCTACTTTAATTGCACGTCGACATTATGGACACCCTAGTATTGAAATAATATTGTGATTGAAAAAAGATTTGTGATTGAATTTAATTCCCAGACCTTGTTTAAACAAATTTCCCCCGAAACATAAATAGAATGATTTAGGAAAATTCTCCCATCTCAAATAAAAATTATTTAAACTAATTTTTATGTAACTCAAATGAAAACAGGAAACAATATTATTGCTGCAGTAAAAGGAAAAATACGCTGAAATGGCATCCGTTTTTTTTCTTAAAGAATAATTAACGAACTGTCTCGACAAGTTTTAGGTTCGACTTAGATATATAATAATGAAATAATGGATTTTCAGAAATCTTGTTTTTCTAAACTTTTCCCCCCATCAACTAAGAATCAGGTTTCATTTTCAGCATTGTCTCTCAAAATGTTAACTTGAAATTAAAACAAAAATATGATTTAAATTTAAATATTTTTTTAAAACAATTTTGAATTCAAACCACCTTTTGAGAAGGAAAAAACCAGTTGCTTGAGACATGAATTAAACGCAAATTGATCTTCAACGCAACTCATTCACATATCAAGAGAGAAAAATTTTGAAAGATTTTTTAAAAAGATTTTTTTTATTTTTTAATTTCTTAATGAGTCCTTTCCACAATTTTAATCAATTTAATTGTAATTATTTGTTTTAATATTCATTTTGAATTATTGTAATAAAAATAATTTACATCTGTGACTGATGTTGGAATCAAATATACGAGTAACATGTCTCGTTAATTTACTTTTCTGAATTTATACATATAAAATTCTAAATTCTAATGATAAATATATTTTTTTAATTTTCAAAGATTCTGCAATATTATGAAATTTTTACTTCATTAGTAATTGAAATCTGGTTTCATATATATCAACAGAACTTGATCTTTTAATAATTTGCAAATATTATTTCAATTAAATGTCATTCAATATTTGTTTTAACAATAGAATAATTAAACATTAAAATAATTCTGTTAAATTCTGTTGGATAATTTGGAAGTATTCATAGAAAATGACATTCGTATTTGTGCACTATGGGAGTAAGTTATAATGCTTTTATAAATGTTTGTTTTAATTATTTTGATTGTTAAAAGTTATTATTTATTTAAAAATAATTACATTTTATTATTTATGAATGTGTGAAGTCTAAATATTATTTAATTGTTGTTAATAAATTCAAATAGCCGATAAAATTGATATAAATATTAATTAATTATTATTTTAATTTAATACAAAAACTATGATTAGTTAACTGTCACCTAATGTATATATTATAAATTTGTGTCATTTTTTTCATTAAATTAATTTCTTTTTTATAGTTTTCCGTAAAAAGAGATAATGTTATCGATTCAGTCGTTGGTGAACCAGATTAAATACTTTTTTTTATTAAGTCTATTATTATATAATCATTATTCACTTTTTTCCATTAAAAATAATTGATGAATTATAATTTGAGCACTTAAATCGAGCTGTTTAATATCAGTAGTGTAAAGTACCAACTGAGGAGAAAATTTTTACTACCCTTTAAACTTCTAACTATTAAAATTTTCCAGATAAAACTGGGGTTTTATGTAGGTCTCTTTCAGTGTTAAATTTTTCTTTTTTGCTGTACTCACATTATCTAATAAACTATAACATTTCGAACATAAAGAAACCATTTTTTGTAACCAATACCTTTACTCTCTTCTTAAAGTTTTCCAATGACTGAATTTAACTTATTACCTACGGAGTATACACTTTGAAGTATCCAATAAGGTATCCAAGCAGGTAAAATAACACTTGATTTACAAATTTTAACTTTGAGAGAGAGAGAGAGAGAGATTTGGTATCATCGGCAACAATATTAATCTTGAAATTTAATTGTATCTATTTCTGTAATTCAACATGTTATAATTCATACATTCTTTGTTTTAATAAATCAAATACATAAATAACCTCTTTCGACTTAGCGATGAATTTTTCAATGACTTTCGAAATTTGTCATTCATGTGTTAAAAAATGTAAAAGTAAATAAGAAAATCTGGAAAATAATTAGGAAACATTAAAAGTCAAAGGCGGAGCAACTTTGTTCCAGAAGTTTAATTCTGATGATTTCAAAATATGAATATTTTACTTCATTTTTTACACCATTTTAATCAGAATTATTTGGTTGGTTAATATTATATATAAAATATATTAGTGGAGATTTTGGATTAAGTTTTGCCAAAATGTTGAGATCGAAAACGCCAAAGTAAAGTAACCCAAACTCAAACGTTTTACAGTATTATTTCAATAGTCTTATAATGGATTTTATACATCGTAATCAAGTTTTAGTACCTATTTAACCAGAAAAAGCAATTATTAAGGTAATTAAATATTAACACAGCGCCGTGCTGTGCCTTTTGGGGGTCATGTGCAGACACTAAAAATATTTTTTTTAATTTTATTGAATTCATTTTGGTTGATTTTATTTAAAAAACAGTACAAAGCAACTTTTAAGCAATCTTTCTAGTCTTGCTGACAAATTTATCAATTATATCATTGAAATCAATTGTTTTGGCTGTTGTATTTCGACGGTATTGCGATAGCAAAAAAATAACTGGAATTTTAGATATACTTCGTTCAAATTAAATCCTAGCAAACTAGATTTGTTTCAAAGTTAAACAAATTTTGAATTTTTATCTTTGTTTTATTTTTCATTTAGTGATATTTTTTGCTACTGGAGAAGTTTTTCTAACGTATTTAATATTTGGGGCCCTTCAAAAACATGGGACCCAGTGCGATTGCACTTGTGATAGTACGGCACTGTATTAACATACATAAAATATTATAAATTTTAAAACATTTTTGTTAGACATTAGTTAATAAATAAAAATAAGCTTGTCCTAGAGCGCTTGACCCAGCTCAAGAAAAGAAAACAGTTACCGGAACGGACATTATATTCTAGCAAATGGCTATATATTCTACAGGTGTTCCGTGGCGCTAAATTTGCAAACATGAAAAAAACTACATCAGATATATTGGTAAAACAAATTTTGCACATTGTAACATTTCACTGAATTTTCCCATTTCAATTACATTTATAGTTAATGCATTACTGTTTATTTGATTTTATTTTTTATTAAATTTGCCAGTATAGAAAATATTATTAAAATATTAATAATGAAATATTTTAAAAAATGTAATGGATGTCTTTTATTTAATTAAAAATTTAATTTATATTATAAATATATATTTATAAAATAATTCATTGAATTTTATAAATAATTAATTTAAATATATGAAGTAGGATTTCGAATCTTTAAGTTATATAAAACGGGGTTAACACGAGTGTGTAGGGTTATTTTTGAATTTTTTCAAATGATAGAAAGAATGTGAAAGAATGATGATGAAGGTTGGTGAGACGTTTAAGGCTAGACCTTAACAACAAAACAAAAAACTAAACACGAGAAATATAACAAACTAGTGTATCAATAGCTCTATTCCATAGCAGCTAACGAAATCCTTTCATTAAAAAGTAACTGAGTAAATAATTATAATAGTTTAAGAATTAATAAAAATGAAATTCATTCGAAAATGTCTCGAGAATTAGATAAAATTATAAAACAATGTGAATAAAATGTGACAAATGTTGTACATTATAACCGGAAGCACAAGAACTTCAATGGGTTTCATTTCAGTACCAATAGAGCTAGAGGAAACATCAGAATATTTACAAATGAAGTTCTAGGGTTGACTTTCCAGGAAAGCGTAGGGATATTATATATTTATTATATATAATTGGCAGATAGATTTCCGGGAGTAAGCCGCTAACAATAACAGAAATTTCCCATATGTCCATAAAGTCCATGTATGAATAAAATACCTGTAGCTATGCAACTATATGTGATAGAAATAACCTGTTAAAACCAAACGAAATAAAAGATGCTTAAATATCATATATTTCTTGTCATTATTAATACGTTTACCTTAGTTCAGCAGTTCTCTTAAAAACCCTTTAAGATGATTTTCTTAATTTGAAGTTTTTCTAACAATCTAGTTTGGGATGAATAAACATTTCACAAATCCCATAAAATGAAATTTAATGAAGGCAACTCTAGCAAGCGTGGAAGTCAGGGAAATGTTCCAGCTCTTGAAATTCATCTGTTAAAGAATTTCTTATTTTGAAATCGTCTACCTTGCTGATCAAAGTACCAAGGAACACCGACCTTTTGAAACAGTGTATTCTCTAAAAATACAAATGCTAAAATAAATAAATATCGTTCAGTTCAAAAGTGAAGATAATTTCTTATATTTTTTATATTTGAGTAAGAACGCAGTTCTATGAGTTGTTAGGGGGTAAAAAAGATTTCGTTTGAGAAATTCCTCAAAACCTTTGAAAAAGTATTTCACGTTTGTTATTTGGTCTTTTCAATAATCTGTAAATCCAACTATAATGTTATAAAAATATTTAAATTGAAACATATTAAAAAGTTCACCTTGCCTGTAAAATTATTTCTGTTTATTTAAAACTACAAATTACAATAATTTCAAATTTTTGGAAAACTACGAATATGTTTCATATAAATTATTTATTTCATAACAAAAATACTTTAATGACTTTTCTCTCCATGAATCCCCCAATCAGTCTCGATTTGCATTTTTCAGTTGTTTTTGTTATATTATTTAGAGTAAGATATAAACAAAAAGATTTATATTTTATCATTAAGTATTATTTGTACGAATGATAAAAATTGTTTTTTATGGTATTTTGAAACATGGATAAAAATAATTAAAGATGATTAAAATGTAATTATTTTTCAAATGATAATTAATTACTTGCAATATAAATATTTTAAAATTCTTTTCGTCTAGTTTAATAATTGAATAATAAATGTTTATTTTATTCTTTGATGAGGGTGTCAAATTTCCAGTGCTAAATATTAATTTACTTTGTCCAGACCAACAGAAGATGATCCTCAACGCAGACTGCAGGCTCGTGTGTTTAATGGATTATTTGAAGAGAAATTGTTTACAAAATTACAAAATAACAGAGAACAGTAAGCCTCTTTTAAAGTTTTTTTAAATATAAATTATAATAATAAAAATAATAATAGTAATAGTAATAAATAATAATAATAATAATAATAATAATAATAATAATAATAATAATAATAATAAAAATAATAATAATAAAAATAATAATAATAAAAATAATAATAATAAAAATAATAATAATAAAAATAAAATCCCGAGTATAAGCTGCAGCTAATACGTACAAAATGGCAACATTTTTGAATTGCAGCTAATATGATATGTAGCTTATACAACTAAAAAACAATTCAAATTGAAGATAAGATTATTTATTTAAATTTTCAACATCACACTCCTCAAAACCATCACACTTTTCATTGTCAATAAAAGTGAAATTTTCTAGTAATTCTACAATGTTTGGATCAGACTCATTCACATTCATTTCATTTTCTTCAATTTCAAGAACATCGTCGTCTTCACCGAACGCAACACGAAGAAAATTCAAAATGGTGGAAAGTTTAACATCTTCCCAAGAGGAAACAATCCATTCGAAAATAGTATTCCAGTCAGCTGCTTTCATATTTCCGGACTTAGTATGTTTGATGTTTTCATAATTTTTAATGATCCAATCCTCCCACTTCTTGCGCAATTTTGACTTGAACGAACGGTTAACAGTAAGATCTAATGGCTGCACCTTTGATGTCAATCCAGCAGGTATGAAAGCTACTTTGGATTCCTTCTTAATTTTATTAAGTGTAGTACTGACAAGATGTGAGCGATGCATATCAAATAAAAGCAATGATGGTACTTTTGGATCCTGATTCCATGGTGTCTTTGGAGGCAATGTAATTCGACTCTTAGATACTTTCTTGAGCAATATCTCAAGAGTTTCATGATTCATCCAACCAGTTCCATTGGCTGCAATAACAAGCTTTGATTCAGGAATTAAAGTCTTTGGATGTTTCTTTGTGCCCAAAATAACAAAAGGCGGAAGTTTAGAACCATTTTTGAGAACACATAGGTTGACGGTAAATCGTTTTTTCTCATGTCCTGTAGTTTTAATTTGAACCTCATTGGCACCTTTTGTCTCAGCTGTGTACCCTAAAGGCATGTCACATTGAACGGACACTTCATCTAAATTACCGATTTGATTATCGGGCAAATCCTTCTTTAAATCTGCGATGGTGCTTCTAAACTTGGCCATCTGAAATTCCCTATCTTTCGGTAATTGTTGCTTCGTGGTAGTCCGTCGAACACAAATATTCTTGCGTTTCCTGAAATTATCAGTCCATTGAGAGCTCGCGGCAAATCCTTCAATTTTCATCTCTTTGGCAATTACTTGTACCTGTAAACGAATTCGAACAACCGACACTTGAAGTTCTCGTTCACGTTGAATTAGGATCCATTCGTGTAATTTCGTTTCCAATTCCGGATATCTAGCGTTACCACCACGCAAAGATCTTCGATTTAGATTCATTGCTTTGATAACAGACTCTTGGGCGATCCATCGTCGAATAACAGTTTCATTAATATCATATCGTCTTGCAACCTCTTGTATGTTTCCTAACTGACAAGCTAATTCAATAATTTCTTTTTTCTTTGCTGAACTAAAAGATCTTCGTTGTTTCTTTTGTATTTGTTCAGAATCGTTATCCATTTTAATTAAGGATTCAAAACCGTGCAATAAAAAATATAAACAATATAAACGATTAAAATAAAATGGTTATTGTGACGGTGCAATTTGTTTTTTAACGATGGGTTGCTGATTTTAAAATCATGTATTTCAACGCAAATGTTGCAGCTAATATATTTTTAATACATTTTTATAAAAATGTCATCTGCTGCTAATACGCGCTGCAGCTTATACTCGAGATTTCACAGTAATAATAATAATAATAATAATAATAATAATAATAATAATAATAATAATAATAATAATAATAATAATAATAATAATAATAATAATAATAATAATAATAATAATAATAATAATAATAATAATAATAATAATAATAATAATAATAATAATAATAATAATAATAATAATAATAATAATAATAATAATAATAATAATAATAATAATAATAATAATAATAATAATAATAATAATAATAATAATAATAATAATATTAATAATAATATTAATAAAAATAATAATAATAATATTAATAATAATATTAATAAAAATAGTATTAATAATAATAATTAGATAAAGGTGATTGTGAGCATTTGAATAAATTGGATGTAGAAACTCTATATAGCTTGCCAAATTAATTTTGAGAAATTGTATTTGTATAAAATGTGATATTAAATGAATGGGAATATGATCTCTGTTGAATTAATTATTTAAATATCTGGGATCAGAAATTTTCTTTTTGAATCGTAATTTGTATTTATAATAAATGCTTACATTTATGTATATCAAAAATATGGTATATCCTTTTTAATTTAATTAATTTTTAGAAAAATCTGTTTAGTTCTAGCAAATAAAAATGATTTAGTTTTCTACTGTTGATTTCAGTTCATCCGAATCAGTGATTATGATTACTTTCTCGTCAGATTTCCTTCGGATAGATTTGAAATTTTTCAAAGATAAGATTTTTTTAGTCGAAATTTTTTCAATGAAAATGATAATTTATTTTCACTTTATTCTACTTATCAATTGAAGTTTAATTTAATTTTAATTAATAAACTGGTTGTTGAACTGTTGAAGTTTCTTTACTGATTTTTAAATAGTTTTGTTTTTATAGGCTTCACTCACTCTATTTTTATTTAATTATTTACTGAATTTTAATAAAATTATTTGAATATCAAATCCATTGCAAATTGTTATGTTTACTTTTAAAATATCATCGTTTAATTCCGGAATAAATGTAAATTGGTCTTTTATTTTAATGGGTTTTATTATTTAATTTGCCTAAAAACTGTAATATCAACTGCATTATGGTTAAATTTCTTTTTTAAAAATAATTATAAAATAATTATAAAAATAGTTATTAAAATTTTAAAGAATTTAAAAAATTTTTTAATTGAAACTAGATTTAATTTAAAATTAACTAAAACATTAACAATTAATTTCAGTCGAGTTGAGTTTGTTGTTCGGATTTAAAATGTATTTATTAACAAAAATAACTCCAATTAATATATTATTAAATGATGAATGCAAAGCATTTATCTATTGAAAATCAAAGTAAAAATATGGAAAATAAAAAATAGCGGATATTAAATCGATAAATTGATTTGTTTTACTTTCTTTTAGTGCTCTTTGATCTCGTGGACGTTAATGGAGGAATAAAGAATATCCGAAATATAACTGACCAAAGTGGGTTAGAGGAATTACATACGAGAGAAGAATTATTAATTGTACAAGTAACAAGTGAGAGTTTTTGTTTGTATTTTTGCTCAATAGTTATCAGATTAATGTTTTATTTAAAATAATTTTAAGTTTTGGAAACGATTCAAAAAATCAAATGAGGAAAACAGATATCGTAGAGGTAAACTGAAAAAGGAAAAGAAGAAATATTAACAAATGTTACTAGCGAAATTAATAGTGAGAAACGTTAGAGAAAATTTACAAAATGACATGAAATAAGTTGTTAAAAAAGGAAACTGAAAAGAAAATATATTTTCTTTATTTTGAAAAAAAATTATTTAATTTTTTTAAACATTTAATATGTTAAAATATTTGAAATCACATTTTAAAATCATTGGTTTAGTTGAACTTTGTTATTTGTTATTAATGTAAACTTATACTGAAAAACATATTTATTAAAAATAAAAAAATTTTCAACTTAATTTATTCAATTATTATTTATATTGTAGACGATGCTGCTAATCCTTACGTACCCTTCTTGACAATGAAAGTCTTGTAACCCCCTCGTTTTTGGGTTAGTTAGTTATTTTATTATTTATTTTAATAAATACTGTTTTAATTAAAACAAAAATTCTTTAGTCATAAGTATTATATAAAGAAAAAGGTAAATATGCCAAACCAACGTCAAGTTTAAATTTGCGTAACGGTCGTGCAATCGTTATGTAATACTAATATAATAGTTATGTAATGATTACAATACAATCAACGTATTTTGACTAATTCCGAGCATCATTAAACGCCTGAGTGAATAACAGAATAGGTAAAAATTACATTTATTAAACATAGTCTCAGATGAGAGTAAATATAAATTAGTAGCATTGTTTTGTCTAACTAATTACAATTATCAATACAATTCTTGTTATTATTATTGTTTTTCATTTAGAACAACTGAAAAGAGCAGATAAAAGAAAAGCAGCTCACAAAAAAGAATTAGCCAAAAAATCTCATTTGAAACCAAGTTTTGAAATTAAAGAAGAATCAAATCGTCGTAAATTATCAGCTCACAAAAGAAAGACCTAAAAATTTGACATCAAAAATATGTTAAAAAATATTCATTGTATTTTAAATAATTATTTAGAATTATTATTATTATTGTTTTATTATTATTATCTTTAATTGAAAGACGCCAACTAAGTATATAAACCTTTTAAACAAGTATATTAAATCAAATATGTCGTCTGTTTATTAGAATTTTTCAGGCATCAAATTATATTAAAAACTAACTAAAATGACAAATATTTAAACAAATTAATCACTAATAACTGTATTCAAACTGTTTCAAATTTTTTTAAATATAATATTTTTGAGAGAGGGTTTCGTAAATTATTTGAATTTACAAATTCGAATATGTACTTTGTTTTTTATAATCAGTAGTATAAACAGATGTGTGGAATTGCTACATTGACTCCAACAATGACTTCTATTTTTATGTTTAGTTTCTAAAAGAAAGTTTCATCTTACAATTCAATTATACCAAATGTGTTCAAACGGTGAGCATGTAAAGCCTTTCTTGGATTAAATGACTAGTTTGCAAATGAATATTGAATATCCGTGTAAAAAGGAATAAATGTCATCGATTGCTTTTTTTGATTTTGCTTATTCAACGTAAAGAATAAGACTATCAAACTGAAATATACATAAAATCTGCTGATAACAATTTTAATACGACTCCTGAGAACTTTTGTGAAATTAAATACAAGCTTAGCTTATCGTGCGTGGTAATCTACTTTTGTCGTTTCAGTAAATAGTGTTAATTCTTTGGTTTTGTTTATAATTAAAAGTGGATATTCTAAATTTTTTTAAGCGTATGACAAAATTCACCGTTAAGAAAAAGGTGTTCAATTCTAATGATCTTAGTACTGGTGTTTTTGGAGGTAATGTTCTTATTGACTCTGAAGTTAATATATATATATAAGTTAATATATAAAGTTAATATATTTGTATATATATAACATTTTTGGGAAAAAAAGGTCAATCGGAGAAGAGAAAAATCAAAAATCTGGTTTAACAAGATCGACAAAAAACTTTTGTAAAAGTTGAAATTATTATTATTATTATTACTAGTATTATCATTATAATTATTATTAATACTATTATTATTATTATTATTATTATTATTATTATTATTATTATTATTATTATTATTAATATTATTATTATTATTACTTAAGACATGTTAATAAGAAAATTCAATGAATTAATGTACCAAATAAAATGTTTGTAAATATAAATACATTTGTAATAATAGTAATTATAATTCCAACATGTATTTAATTTGCTAGATTTTTTGGAAAATTAAAAGCAGAATTATAATTGTATCAAAATTCTCTAACACAAAATAGGACATTAGATGGTGGAAAACCAATTACGAATCTAAATTTGTTCTATCAAAAGTATTCTTAGAAAGGATACATTGGACCTAATTTTATGGAGGTTTAATGAAATATTTATTTGTAGATTTGAAATTGTTATATTGAAAATAGGTTCCGTTCTCTTGATTTATAATATAAACTTTGTTATTAAACTTAAACAAAATTTTAAAAATAAATATATCATTTCGACTTTTCAAATAAGTTTTTAACTTCAATTTTAAATCTTTTTTAAAATTATCTATCAAACTCTTATTTTACAAATAACATAAAATTTTGACAGTCACAATTTGGTGTTTTTTTACCAGAAAAACTAATATTCAAGCTTTATATGAAATTAAGAGGAATTAAATGGACGATAAAGTCAAATATTTAGGCTTTTTTTGTTATGCTGTCTTTAATTTAATTATTTTGATTTTATCTTAAAATAAATTTGTTTTAATCACGCGAGTAATTTATTTTGTCATAGTTAAAACATTTTACGAAAATTTGTAATTTCTCGAAATTAGTTAATATTTAAAATGTAATAAATGAAAATAAAATTTATGGCAGTTGCTAAAAATATATTTATGATTTTTTTAGAAAATTACCTAAATGATAATCAACAACAATTGATACTGGGTGCTTCTAATCCTAATGGGTTTACTGATAAAAATTCATATTTTTATTAAGAAATTCTTTTTTGATAAAACCATCACAATTGTCAACTACATGAAAATGCTGCAGCAGCAATTTTATGCTACCTTCAACCTTTGTCAAAAACAAATTATGATATTCATAAAGGATATGCACAACTTTTCTATAATTGCCCTTAATTGCATGATTTTTTTATTTATTTTGAATAAAATCTATATAATAAAATTATTTTAGGTTGGTATATTGAGACTTGTGGTGCATCTAGCGGTCATTTTATGAACTGAATCCGTTAAACAGTTTTGTAGCTCTCAAGCAACACTATGAATTGTTAAGATCTTATTTATTTTAGGCGATCTAAACGTGAAATTCTCGTATGTAGCAAATTTGCTACACAGTGCAATTAAGGGTTAAAATATATGTCAACTTTCATGTAAGTTTGTGTGTGTTCTATTCTATTAAATTATTAATTTTTATTGTAATAACATAGAAATTTTAGTTGTTTGAAAACGGGGATAACGTAAAATAATTTTAATATCAATCATAACATGGCATTTTAATTTTATACATGACGGTAAGAATAAAGAATAATTAAAGCAAATAATTCAATTAGTTAAAAACAATAAGGAATTTTATTTTATTTGTTGACATATTTACTTTTTCAATAATTTCTTTTCATTTTAGGAATAATTTCCATCTTCATTTCACAACGAAATGAATTTAAAATAGGGAAATAAGATTAATATTTACA
Organism: Schmidtea mediterranea; assembly: GCA_022537955.1. NCBI lineage: Eukaryota > Metazoa > Platyhelminthes > Tricladida > Dugesiidae > Schmidtea > Schmidtea mediterranea. Next base: position 77,344,123 of record CM039679.1, on the reverse strand, counting down.
AAAAACATTATTTATAATATTATCTATACAAATAAGATATATTCATAAAGGCTATACTGAAATATTGTGTACCCGGAGAAAATTTGTTTTGATCTAGTATCCAACAAACATTTAAATGAAAATAATTGAATTAAATAAAACATTAAAGATAAAATGACATATTGAAGTTTTTTTATTTTAAACAAATAATTATTTATCACATATATTTTTTGTTTTAACAAATTTTACAATAATTTTCAAATTTATATAAATATAATAAATATATTACTTTAATAAAAATCTCAAATCAATAATAAAAATGTCAAATTTTGTATCATTTTACTTAAAATAATAAAAATTAAATTTAAAATATTTTTAAACACAAAAAACATAAATTTATCACAATTTTACATAATCAAACTGTTCAAAACTATTAAAATATTCTTACTCATAGTATTTTGCACATTAATTTTTTGATCCAATGACCTTATCCACAATGCTTCAAAATTACACGTTCTCAATAATTATTTAAACATTTTAATAAAATTTAAATCAGACGTATATTACTCTTAAAGGCCCTATTGTGCCCACTGATATTGGTCAAACCCTTCAGTCAACCATGCTCATGATCTCTAGTACAAAGATTACGGGATGTCTCTCCAATGCATGTGGCATTACATTCTCCCATATGTTTACTTAACTTCCTCTTATAATGTATAACATCTTCCGAGTACGGCAATACCAACACAAATTTCGTCTCATCCTTCTAACATACACTTTTGATATTATTTCCATGAATTATTAAACATGAATTCTTCTCAAGGGTTTCTTGAAAATTGTTAAAGGATTATTTTTAATTACTCTAATAACTGTATAACAATATTTTTTTGTCTCCTTTTATTTTTTACATATATTTTTCAATTTGCCACCTCCTTTGATTACATAGAATAATAAATGTTGACATCACTTTGAACTGATGGTTTATAAACTTTGATGTGTTGGTATTTGTGAGTTACACGGTTTTATTTAATCATTTTCTACTTTTTCCACTTTCCTATATTTATTTACGCCAGTCCATACATAAAACACCAGCAAATCGTTACCAATTGCTTTAGCATACTTTTTCAAGTGATAAAATAAATATGCAAAGTTTCAAAGATTTATTTTGCAAAGTTCTGAAAAGAATTCATTGTCTAATTAACATATTCGGCTGTCTTAGCAACTCCTATATAAACAAAAAATAAATATCTTAAATTTTAAAATTACAAATTTTTAACACAAAATTGAATTCTTGCACATTTACATTTTGCCTTCAAGTCAATATCATTAAGAATTAAACAAACTGATAGTTTTGTTTAAATATTTAAATTTTTTATAGAAAAAACATTTTTTACTATTTCTCAATTTTAACATTAATTCTTTTGATCATTGATCCAAAGATTAATGTGCAAAGTGCTGTGACTATGAATGTTTTAAGTGTTTTTAAATAGTTTAAGTATGTTAAATCATGTTTATGTATTGTTTTTTTTTAAAAAAAATTTTAATATTATTAAAATAATTTCATTTATAAAATCACATTATTTTTAAAATTATAATATAGATAAAAAATTATATTTATATAAATAACATTTTAAAATTAGTTAAAAGTATTTGAATATTTTTTAAGTGTTTATTTATTAGAAAATTAAATTCATATAAAAAATTTGTTTAAATTATAAGTTAATTCATAATATTTTTAATTGGTTTTGTGTACCTGAAGATGACAGTTATGCTGTCGAAATATATCATACGAACAGTTTTTTATTGGAGTTATCTTTTAATAATAATAATAATAATAATAGTAATTGAACGCCAACTATCTATATTTGTACCAGAAAATATAAAATTATTTAAATTTTAAGAAAATAAACTTGCAAAGTTTTTTTTAAAACAAAAATCTTTTAAAATATAAAATCATTTTAACATTCCAAAAATTTACATCAAATACATAATATACAAAATTCATAAGAAATTATTTATATAAATTCAAAATACTAGTAGACTCAGGTGATTTGAATATAAATTATAGGATTTAAAGATCTTATCAACAATTCCTCACAAGTTATTTGTTCACAATTATTACTCAGATTTTTTGCAATCAGACATTCCTATTTTCTTACTCTGAAATGGTTACTAATGTGAATTAATTCATTAACTGTGCAATGCTCAAGAACTGGAGTGCATAGATGACGGACAGTCTCTCTAATGTACGCGGCATTACGCCCATTACATGAAAATTGATAAACGAGTTCAGAACACAGACCAACTGGAGTTGGAGACTTACTAGTGAACATACTATTAATTTTGCAAGACTTTAAAACAATCCTAAGCTGAGTTTTATTATTATTATTATTATTATTATTATTATTATTATTAATATTAATAATTATAAATGGTAATATTAAAAATACTGATATTTAATATTTATTCATTAATAATTATTGACAATTATATTTTTATTTTAAACATCGATTTTACACAAGTGTACTTAACCAAAATGTCAATTATGCCAAATAAAATATAACTCACATTTTAATGAAGGAGCCAGTGGGATATGTTTATATTTGAAGTACGATTACTTTTCTCAATTATTAATTGAAATTTTATTTTTAAGTGACTTTCGTAAATCTTTTCAATATTTTGTGATTTCTGAGCAAATTATGATTTCTCTTAAAACCGATGCATTAATTAAATAAAACTAAATTGCGAAAACTACTAATTAGAATGAAACCTTTTCCATTTATGTTTCTTGTGATCACATTTAATTAAATTTACAATTTCTTTAACGTTATTAAAAAAACAGACAATTATTTATTTGATTTTTACTATTTTTACAAACAATTAATTTGTTTTAATGTTTCATTTTCAGAGAAATCAAATGATTTTTAATTTGTTTTTAATTAATTTATCTAATAGAAAAAAGCATAATAATTTGGGAGATCATTGTTTAGCAGTTTTTTGTTTGCACTGTAACACATGGATGTCCGAGTCTGGCTGAAGGTGGTTTCGGTTACCCATGAAAAAATGAATTTTAATGCTTGACTTGAATCAGGCATCATTTTGGTGTGACATGCTCTTTTTCAGCAGAACATCAAAGTGTTCGAAAAAGAAGCATTTAAATCTCCAAATATATGGCACTTTGCATGTTGTAATGTTTTTCTTTATTGTACATTTATCTTAAAATGTGTCTGTTATTTAATGATAAAAATCACAATTGTTTTATTGGATATATTTGAAAGAAATATTTGACTATTGCATTCACTTTATAAAAAAGGATCATGATGAGGTAAACAAAAGACTGATAGATTTGTTGAAAAGTAAAGCTAAAAGTATTTCTGAATATTACTGAATAGATTTTTCTCAATAAATAGTTCGTTTTTAAATGATATTTAGAAATGTGTATAAGAAATTTTGTGTATACTATTTATACTTATATCCACATGTTTTGAACCAATGAAATGCGTGCATTTGTATTGCAGGTGACATGGATGCGTGTACTTTTTAAATATTACATGTTAATGAAAGTCATGCATTTGTACTGAAACCGTATTGTAAAAATCATTAAAATCAATGAAACATTGTGTATTATCTCAAATTTAAATAGTGTACCATTACACGTAACACTAATAACAAATGAAAACCAAGAAATATTAACTGAACATTTATTAGATATCAACAATTATAGGAAAAATTAAATTTAATTGGAATATATTTTCAAGTATCGCATATTCTATTACCGCGTGAGGGTTGGTTGATCAGAAATACGTAATTTAGGTTTCCATAAATTCAAGTATAGTTTCAAGTTCTGCCATTCGTTTGTTTTTCATATCGTTGATGTTTGCTTCGCTTAGATTGCTATTAAGCTCTTCAGATTTCGATACAACATTTGATTCCATTAGATTTGGTAACGAAGAAGTTACATCTGATATTGTATAGCACTTAATATCTTTGCATTATTTCTTATTATAAATTAGCAGTTTTAATATCAAAATTTCCTCTAAGTCTAAGAATAGGTAATGCGAATGGACCGATAGTTTTAACCATATATTTTACTAACAGAATTTGGTAATTAACCACCAGTTTGGCTATAGGCAAAGCGAATGCTTATATCAGGATTAGAAATCTTGTTTTATAAAATGTAAAGCTACATGTGTTCTTGAAATCGTTTAGAAATATGATTTAACTTCTGCTATCATCACATATTTGTACAAATTCACTAATTTTACATTTTTAGTGTATGCTTTCAGGCAAGGAACATCTATTGGCCCTAAAATATCACTATAGATCAGTGCGGTCTATAGTAATAACTGCGGCCTACTGTATGATCTTAAGTAGCTCGCTTGAGTGCTTGCTCGTTTGTTCAAAACACGTTTATTATTAAATTACCCTGTACAAAATGCTAACTCCAATTTTAAGCAAACTAATTCACCTTATATCAAACCTCACTGCATTGTTTCGACTATACTTAATTCAGCATTTTTAATATATTAAAATTAAACTGACTACTAGGAGGCCTGTTTTATAAATTTATAAATTGCTGAGTGTAATTAGCTAACTTATTTACTTAACGCCTCCCTTACTTACCAGTTTTTGTCATAACGGAAGTGTGCAGAATGTGCAGAAGACATGTTTACACTACAGTAATTAACTTTGCGATATATATCAATTTAAGAAATTATTTTTGTAAGCAGAAGACTACTAACTTTGAAGTATAAAATATACATTATTAAATTAACATTAATAATTTTAATCACTTGAAAAAGGCTGTGTGGAAAATTCGTGAATACCTTAAATAAATCTGATTCATAGTCAAATTTTGTAGGAAACACTATGTCACTTATAAAGAAATAATAGGTGAAAAACAAAAAAGTCCTTATAATAATTTTATTATTTTTTAAGTTTTCTAAAAAAAGAATATTACTTCAAATATAAAAAACGATGCAAATCAAAGTATATATTTAGATATGTGCGCAAAAACCAAAAAGTTACAGAAGAAAATCGTTTGTTCGATTCATCTTGGGAACTTGAATTTTTGTTTACAATGCTTGATGTGAGACTGATTTGTTTGTTGTGTCAAAATTCCACCTCAGTTTTGAAGAAGGTCAATCTACAGAGACATTACACGTCCATGCATAGTAATTTTAAAAGGAATTATCCACTTGGTGCAAAGTTGGAAGAAGAAAAAGTTGTTTCTTTAAAAAAGAATTTAGTTGGCCACCAGCATGTTTTCAGACAACTTCTGACCTCAAGTGACTGTGTAACAAATGCATACTTAAAGGTCATCTGAGGTTTGGCTGAAACGCAAACCATATTCAGATGGTGACACATTTAGGCAATGTTTTCAAGAATGTGCCGATTCTTTGTTTGCTGAGTTTAAAAACAAAGATGAGATCAAGAAACAGATTTAATATATTCAGTTATCTCAGCATACTGTCATTGAAAAATACAACCAGAAGTGAAGAAGGCAGTAACTGAATTTTTAGTGAAATATGGAATTGACATTAAGAAGCTTATAACAGTTACCACTGATGATGCTCCAGCAATGGTAGGAAGGAAAATTGGCTTGATTGACTTGTTGGTGGCAGACAAGGATTTCCCAAACCTTCAAGCTTATCACTGCATCATTCATCAGCAAGTATTTTGTTCGAAATTAAAAGATGATTTATTAAAAAATAGTAATGGATGTTGTTGTTAAGATTGTAAATTTAATCTGGAATAATTCCTTGAATCACAGGCAGTTCAAGATACTTTTAGAAGAGTATTACTGCAATTATAACGATTTTGTCATAAATAGTGATGTGCGTTGGCTGAGCAGAAGGAATGTCCTGACAAGATTTTGGGACTTATTGAAAGAGGTCAAAAGTTTTCTTTGTGGGAAACGTAAGGAAGAGTTATTAATGCATCTTGAAAATCCAGAGTTTATTTCAAGACTAGCATTTTTGATTGACATCACAGATCACTTTAACAACCTGAAATGAAATTGCAAGAGAGATATCAAATTTTGCCTTCTCTGATAAAAAAATTAGTGTGTTTGAATCAAAGCTTGACTTATTTTTGAGTCAATTACATCTATCAAATTATACACATTTTCCAACACGTTTCAAGAATACCCAAATTTAATTAAAAGTAAGCAGTTTGACCAATAACTGAAAATAGTGAAATTAAAGTTTTCCACTAGTTTCAAGGACATTTGCCATTTGATTCTTCTGTTGCTTTTTATTGACAATACATTATCGTGTAACATATCAGTTGTATCAACAAAGATACAGTTTTTAGGATGAGATGAAGGTGAAGTTCAACTGGAAATTATTGAATTGAAGCATAGTGTCGCTCTTCAGAAAAAACACAAGGAAACCAACCCCAACTGAGTTTTGGATGATGTACTTTTCTTCAGACCAGTTTCAAAACATATATAACTGTTGTAGGAAAGTATTGACCATGTTTGGAATCTGGATGGCCAACATGAAATTAAAAACGAGAAACTCGTTGACTGACGAACATTTAGAAAACCTGATGAGATCAGCTGTTACTCAATATCAGCCACAAATTAAAGAAATTGCAAACTTAATTAAGAATCAAATATCTCATTAAAAACAATAAATCTTTCAAAAGTTGTAAACACATTCTGGTTTTTATTTAAATTTTAATAAAGTTACATAGCAGATTTTTAGATTAAATTTTTTACCATACTTCAACATCTCTAAAATGCATTGATCAATGATTATGTAAGGTGGCAAGCAAACATATTTAGAATTTGTCAGATTATATTACAACCAATATAATTTATTACTAATAAATTTATTTTAATTATAAAATATCAATAATATTTTATTAAAACAATTTCAATTTTCTGCCAATAATTAAATATTTATCATTAATTTATTAATAAATAATTTTAAAAATAAATTCTCCCAACTCATAATAATTTTTGAAAAAAAAATTCATAATATTTTAATTTCTAACCAATTAAAAGACAGCAAAATAGACACAAAAATGAAAATTTGTTACTATAGTCACAAATAAGTAATATTTTAATTTTATCGGTTTATACGAAAAGACAAAATATTCTCAAGCAATCATTTTTTGATTATAATTAATAAATGTTTTTTTTCGTTTCTTTAACCACTTTGAACGCTGAGCGATTTGTGGCTTCAAACCTCAATTGCATATTAAAATTTATTTTTGTTTCATTGCTTTTCAAGTGCTTCATTTATTGATTTTTCTGTTTTTTCAAGAGGTAAATTTTTAATTGATTCTTCTGTAAAACTTCTCGAAGGCCGATCGATAAATATTAAATTTATTGATTGTTTTTAATTAGTCTCACAAATGAAAGATAATTGATAAAATATTGTTTTTCATATAGCTATTTCATTTTTTATTATTAAAACAAAAGGATTTTTTAAAATTAAATATTTTTGTTTTTCTTAATTTTTAGTTATTTGGTTGAAAAACTTTAATTATTGAAAAACTAAATATAAAATTTTGATCATTGAATTTAAATCTAGATCTTTTTAAGGTCTTATGTTTAAGGTCTTTATTATTTTTGTCTCTGAAATTTCCAATGACAGGATCAAGATTCATTGAATACAATTGCTGGTGTCCAAAATCTTTGCAGAAAAATTTTATAACTTATCGGCAAGAGAAAAACATGGACATATACCGGTTATTATTTAAAATCATATTCCTTTTCTTAGTCATTTCGACATGTTCCACTGGATATTAAACATATGTAAATAAAAAACAATATTTTATAGACAAATAAAATAATTTCTGAATATATTTCATTAGTTTCTGAAAATTGGATACATTTTTGAGAAACATGGAGATTGACAAAAAAATTTAATTCAATTAATTGACTGTTACTAACATAAAATATAAAAATTAAATAAAATTAACTGAATTACCTAGTAAAATACATTCAAAATGACAATTTTTAAACTAGTTTATCTTCATATGATATTGCTTAGATAAACAAAAAGTCCATGTTTTACCAAAATTCCCAAAAACTTGATAAATATTATCCATAAATATTTGGATGTTATGTTAAATTATATGAGTATGTCAATTATGAATGAGTGGAGGATTATGTTAGAACCCAGCTGAGTCTCCGGTATAAAAAAAGGTGTCGGGATGGTCTGGAGTGATTATTGAGTTATAATGCGGGTTGTGTTAAAATAATTTAATATAAATAATACTACCAATAATAAAACCATAAAAATATATTAGATTACAAAATAGAAAAACAATAAAATAATGTTCACTTGATTGTCTTCGGATTTCTAGACGAAAGTAGATTATTATCGTTTTCTTTGCTCTTTACTTCGTTTGATTTCTTGATTTTAAAAAATTCACTTTTGTTGCTTTTCTTTAGTAATGTTCAATAAGTTTTTAAAATCCTTTATTATCATTGAAATTATTTGGGGATAGTTTTTATGAATCCAAATTATTCCATTTCTTCAATATTTCTTCCTTCAGTAATTTTCGTTTAGTATTTGTAAAATCGATTTTTTTACCTGTCCTTCTAATTTTCACACTCGTCTTCTTTCTTATAGAAATTTAATTACTATAGGGTTATTGATTTGTTTTTAAATTTATAATAATTTTAATAATTATTCCTCGTAAAATTAATAATAAAAATAAATAAGATACATTGAATAGTTAAGAAAACACGTGATTAAAAATAAGGTGAACCATTACACAATGTATTTTTAACACGTGTATAAATTGCTTAAGATGTTTAATTTTACTCCAAATAATGATGTATTTCTAATCAATATTCGTAATTTTCCTATGAATACGTTTAATGTTATCCTGATACATTTCTAACAAATATAAAAAGATTTTCTAGGAATTTCTAATTTTACACAAAACAACCAAGTAATTTTAACAAATATGAATAAATTTAATAGATTATCTAAGAATTAACTAAATAGTGTCCGAATAACCATGTATTTCAAATATATTTTATTTATAACATACACTTGACAATGACAATGATATAAATAAAAGAAAACGATAATTCAGCATATAATATGCTAAATAGAAATATTGTTTTATTGTGTAAAAATAAATGAAAATAAATATATATTTTTGCAATATATTTCGACAGCTCTGCTGTCAATATTAGGCACTAAACAATTTCAATAATAACAATTAAACTTATATGCATATATTACTAATGCTATTTTATTATTATTATTATTATTATTATTATTATTATTATTATTATTATTATTATTATTATTATTATTATTATTATTATTATTATTATTATTATTATTATTATTATTATTATTATTATTATTATTATTTTTATTATTATTTTTATTATTATTATTATTATTATTATTATTATTATTATTATTAATGTTATTATTGTTATTGTTGTTATTTTTAATAATAATATAAATATTAATTTCATTATTCTATATTATAATTACATTATTTTCTACGATTTAAAATAGAATATAAACGATGTTTCTATAATTATTTGTTAATGAAAACCTTTTTGATTGCCAATAATTAGTTTCTCGTTGAGCATAATTCAAATATTCGGTTACGTATTAAATACAAATGAACCTCCCATTACTCTTTCATCCTAATTGCTGTAAATCCGATGTTTTCTCTTAATTGTTCATCAAAAAGCTATTTTTATTTTAAGTTGTTAAAGTAAACTACGGGAGATGTAAAATATATTTTCGATTTTGATTATCCTAATCATTTTATTACATCTTTATGGGATCTAATTCTCCATTATTTCCGTACTGAGATGTTGTTGATGAACAATTGTGATGGAGATAAAATTTCTGTTGGGAATTAGACGGTTTTTTCATTGTCTCTATTATTTATTGAAAAATATAATATTTTGAATTAACTATCATTTCCTGGACACATCTTTGTTTTAATAGAGATTTAATTCATTTGTTAACTTAATGAAAAAATTGTGTAAAATGATTTTAAGTGAGGAATAATATAAACTATATTTTGGATATATTTATTAAATAAATGCAAATAAAAATGCAAAAACTAAGTTGGAGCAGTTAAATGTTGTGAGGCCCTTAAAACCCAAACAAAAAATTAATGATAAAGAAAATAAAAACAATGAATTTTTTTTTCAAGTCTGGTGGTATATATAGCAGCGCTCCTCGATCGTTTCATAGACGCGGACCGAACAACGTTTGATAATTTTACCGCGGAACACGGCACGTTATTGTTTATATTTTAATTTAATTGCATTTAAAAGGTGCCGTCAAAGTAAACTACAATAACACAAAAATATGAATATTATCTCCAGGTTATTCCGTTGTTTTGTATTGGTTGTTGTCATCACAGTTAATAAAATGGAAATAATTTAAGGTTTCTTTGACGGCCTGTGGAATGGGGATTACTGTCATAAATTGTAAATTCTTTTTCTGGCAGCCGTGTGATATATTGTGCTATACCATGCTTGTAATTTAATACTAGTAAAGTATTCAATTGATTCTTATAGTAACAACGATCGGTATAGTATGTGTGTTAGGTTGCAATGGATAAAAATAAATTTGAAAAGTTAAATATTTCTAATTCCACCACACAAAGGGATAATTTTACATCTTTTTTCAAAGCAGCTTTTGCGAACTTTATAATTTTGAAATATTTTAAAACATAATTTGGAAAATTGGAAAATAGAAAATAAATAATTATGTGTACACAAACTTGACTTTAGATATCTATAAATTGTTTTTCATCAGGTTTCATTCATCTTTTTTTCTACAATATTTTTAAACGGAATGAAAATCTTTCCGTTTATTTTGTAATTGAATTTTATTAGCGGTCAAATATACGTACTTATCTTTTAACCTATAAGGTTTGTTATAATTTATACATAATATATAATATAGTATAACTCTCTTAATTCTTTCATCAATACTAGTTATTTATTTCTGATTAATTTCTAGAAACATAAAGATTCATCTATTCTGTTGGTTCTCAGGCATCAAAGAGGACGGAGTGAATAAATATTTTAAGAAAGGAAGGGTATTCTGCGACACCAAATATATGGCTTCGTCTATTTTCAATTATCTGTAAATTTTTAGTTTAAAGTTTGAAAAAGTCATTTTTAGATTTTTGGACAATTCGTCTAACCGCTTCTAAACCTAAATTTCAATCTTCGATAATTTTAAACCTCAAACATGTCCAATCAAAAATAAAAATATGACTTATGTACGCAAGAAATTATTTTCTTGGTGTATTCTCGTCTGTATGCGCGTTGATTTTTCCAATTTTAATTTTTGAAATTTGTTAATTATTGGTTTTTGTTTATTTGAAGTTAAGAAAAGGTTTTGGTGGAATTTTTTAACTTGGTTTTTATGATCAGTCAGGAAGAAACGTGCGTCAAAATCTTTAGTAATGGCATATTGTTTTCGTTATTTATACTACTTTCACTGATTACATTGTCAAAATATTCTCACAAAACCATGACGCATTGGATTAGTTATCATTTTTATTTAGCCAATTAGAACGTTCTATGTTAGATGCCTCACATCTCCCTACTAATGAGTATTTGATATTTTTTATACCTTTAACTATTCAAATATTGTTTATAGTTATACGTGTCTTAAACAAGTCAAGAAATAAAATAAAATAGTTTCTTGACAATTGCAAATATATATGACATTATTTTAGTAAGGTGGTCTTGAATATTGACAGTACATCAAAATCGAATCCTAAATTAATTTGAATTGGGAGCGTACATAATTCATTTAGCTTATTGATATATTTATAATTTTGCACATTTATATACAATTGTATAATAATATATAAAAGTCTTGTAAATATTCAATGTTAATAAATAAATTATTAAACTGATTCTTTCTCCAAATAAAATAACTTTTAAATGACTATTTGAAAGGAAAAATATTTATTTTATTTATTTATATATTACTTTTGATTTTAAAGGTGATCAAAATTAAAATTTTAATCGTCACTAAATGCACCTGCATTGATTCTCAATACTAAATTTTTTTAAAAAATAAAAAATCTATTACACAGTAAAGCTACTTAAAAGCCTCAGATTAACCCATTTTTAAATTACAAATATTTGTTAAAATAAATATTTCATTAAAATGGAAGATTTTGATCTCTGCTAGCGGCCTAGGTGGCCATTATTTGTTGTCTTAATAATATTCTTCATTATGTTTTACAGTAATGTTTAAATTTGTAAACTTTTTCTTGCAATTATTTTAAAGTAAATCACGAAATTTGGTTGATTAAAAATACAAATATATTTAAATGAAATACTTGATAAATTTAAATTTGTTAAATAAAAAATTACTTCGTTGAATATTTAAACAAAGTTACCAATGCAAATAACTAATTATTTATTTTAAACAAGGTTTACACAAGTAAAAAAACAATTCACAAAATTCTGTTATTTACTCATTTAGAATTATATTGAATCGACAATTTTGGTGTAAATAAAATATATTTTCTTTACAATTTTCTTATAATATTATTATTAATTTTATTATTATTATTATTATTATTATTATAATTATTATTATTATTATTATTATTATTATTATTTTTTTTTTATTATTATTATTATTATTATTATTATTATTATTATTATTATTATTATTATTATTATTATTATTATTATTATTATTATTATTATTTGTATTATCAATAACAATTTTTACTTCAGGTCTTATAAAAATGAATCGCACTGTCCTTCCGATTCCTTTAGCACAAAGCTCTAAGACATCGACTTAAACTCTGACAAACAGCATAAAAAATTTTCAAAAACATAGGAAAATTGACTGACACAAAAGAAAATAAATGTAATAGCTTTTTGATCGGTTCTTAGTATAAAACCTTTAGCTATAAAAATAATGCTTAAAATTATTTGTAAAATAAAATATAGATAACAATTCTTTTTCCGTTATACAATAGCCTAATTCATATTTATTCATGGGCCGATATCCATACACAATAACCCTTTCTTTATTTCCTTCTGTTTGGGATAATACCACACCGATGCGATCAAAGCTAACATCTGTATCCAATATTAACGACTTAGTAAAATCAAGAGATTATAAAACAGCTGTAGATGTTATTTTAGTTTTAAATTTTAAATAGAATTTTCACAGTCATTTTCACAGTCTACAGTAGTTTCCTTTGTTTACTCCCATATAGCACTTCTAATACTTTTGAAACTTTTGTATAATTTTATATAAATCAGCGATAATAATTTGCTAGTTCTAATAATCCTCTTAAACTTTTTAGACATTTAGGTCTATCAAAATTTTTAAATAGTTTTGATTTTGCTTTCGTTTGTTCGTAATTCATTTCTTCCAATGACATGGCCCAAAACCTTTACTTAATTCTTTTTAAACTTGCTAATGTAATATTATCAAACAATTTTTCAATAGTTTTATAATGCTCATCTAATGTTTCGAGAAAATTAGAATATTATCAAACCAATAGTTCCTTTACAGTTCTATTCGAGAAGAACAAGATTCATAAGTCTTTGAAATGTAACTGGTGCGGCAGCTATCCCAAATGGCTTTCAATTGAAGTAAAACTGCTTGTTTTTCGTTGAAAATGTGGTCTTTAACTTTAAAACTTCTTCAAGTTCTACCTGATAATAATCATTTATTAGATCAATGGTCGAAAAGTATTTTGATCCATCTAGAATATCTAGTAATTCTTCGTTATTTGGAATTGGAAAGATTTATCGTTTTGTTACATTATTCAATGCACGATAATCCAAACCTATTTTTATATCACTACAGTTTTTCTTTTTAACGCATACTAATGGTGAATTCCAAGGTAATGTAAATTCTGAAATTATGCTATATTTCAACATTTCTTGAATGTTTTCTTTAGTTTTTTCTATTAAATGTACTGGCTGTTGCCTTGGGTTGATTATAATTAGACTCTCTTTAGTAAGTTTTTCATGTTTTAATAAATCAATCTTTCCAACGTCCCATTTATGTTTCAAAAACTGCAGAGAAATCTTATCCATTTTTACTTGTAAAATAGTTTTACCACAAATTTCAATTGGGCTATCGTTTGCATATCTAACTTCAAATTACTATTTCTCAATTGAAAATTACTAATTTTTTAAAATACTACCACTGATAACACTTATCTTAGCTCCATTGTGTAAAAGACATACTATTTTTACATTATTTATCATTGCAGTGATACTCGGTCTTCCTTGCAATTTATCATATAATATTACATCATTTTCTTATTCATTTTTGGAAACACTAATTTTATTTAACTAATTAAATTTATTTGATGGTTTTTTAAAAATTTCATCCATACAATACTTATCAAGATATATATATACATATATATAAATATCATTAAAATTTTTATAATCAAAAACACAATCACAATCATTCTCATTCAAACTATCCATTCATTTGCAATCATACAATCCTTAATCATACCATTAATTACATTTAATTTATTGTTCCTATCACCTTTTCGTGTGTTAGAGAATTCCAGTTTGAGTACTTCGATCCGGCATCTTGGTTCTTATCGTCGAATGCAGCAACTATTTTCAGGAATTTTCGACGTCTATCGGGAAACAGATCATGGCAATGACGTTTGAAGTGTTCTGCTCTCCTTCAATGTGAACAGCGAGTATTTGGGCATTCTGATATTTTATGGCCTTTTTCATGACATGTCCAGCAACAAACATCTTGATGCGATCGGCCATGTGTTCGAGTTTGATATTCTCTAGAATTATAAACCCTTCTTCTTTCCATCGGTGTCCATCGTTTTGCAATCATTTGTTCTCTTATTGGAATTTCGTCCTTGTTTCTTTTATAAAATCCTCTTTCTTTGTCTGATTGGTTTTAAAAATTGTATCTTGGTAACGCTTTCTTTACGGCATCACCATAACGTCGTTTTTTATTCATTGCAGCAATTTCAATATTGTATGTATTAATTTCTCTTGAAACATAGTCAAATTTCTTCAATCTTTCTTTCAAGTCATCGAAAGATTTTAAATCCAGCATTTTGAGATCCATTTTTATTTCTTTATTTTCAAGCGTATTAAACAATAAAAATTTCTTTAATTCTTCTTTACCCAGTTTATGTTTTAAAATAATTTTAGTCTTTTTTTCGATTTTTAATCAAAATTCTTCAGTATTATCATTTCCTTGACGATAAATGAGTGCTTCATTGCGATCATCAATAAGGCTTCTATTTTTGGAAAATGCTTTCCTTAATCTTTCTGTATAGTGAAGAGTTTCATTTGTCAAATCATATTTCTTGGTTGCATTGATTGTGAGAAATGCTTTGACGAGGATTTCAACATACGGTAATAATTTAATTAATAATTAAAATACCTCACACATATTTTACACCCAAGGCTTATTCTATCATTTATTTTCTTGTGTAATATTATTATTTTTATTTTATTATTACTATTATTATTATTATTATTGTTATTATTATTATTATTATTATTATTATTATTATTATTATTATTATTATTATTATTATTATTATTATTATTATTATTATTGTTATTGTTATTTCTATTTTTCTAAATGTAAAAACAATAATAAATAATCGTATTTATTGTTTTGATGTAATTATGTTTATCATAATAAATCTCAATTTAATAAATTAATTGTGACAAAAGTGACATAACCACTCATTGGTATGGATGATCGAATATGATTGATTACAACGTCGATTAAAAAGTAAATGATTTATTAATCGACTTTACGATCAGGCTCTCAAAATCCTCAATATGTCAATAATTTATTCATTAGATCATACATTTGTTTGTGCACTCATGATATTGGCTATTTTTAATTGGGCGAGTCCATCATTGCCGTCACTAGTTTAATTGATCATATTGATAATTCACCACTTCTGCTGGTGGTGGTGGTGGTGATGGTGGTGAGGCTGGATCCGAATGCTGATGATCTGTGGACAATAATCAACACGCACATGAATCAGCGATCTCCCCGATGAGACAAATCCTCAACAACACCAAGAGAGAATGCCTTTGGCGAAATTTATTATGCTATGGCTTTCTCGATTGGGTTTATTTCTCACACATATTGTGACTAAAGGGATTCAATATTTTTATGGTAAATTATTTATTCATCAATTGTGACAAAAATATATATAATTCCCCAGCTTTAATCGTCTTACAAATGGGTTTTTATCTCACATCAATTAATGATTATCATCTTTTAAATAATATTTTCGCTCATTTTTTGTTTTAATTGATAAAATTATGTTTTTCTCTTAAAAGTATATATATATATATATATATATATATATATGTGTATATATATATATATAGAGAGAGAGAGAGAGAGAATATTTTTTTACTGATAAAGCTTTAAAGAAACTTCAATTTATCAAGTCCAATTTTGAATAATATTTTTTAAAAAAGTAAAAATAAAGTTAATAAACTAATTAATGTACTTGTGATATAATTAAAATGTCTTACCAATAGTAAATAACAATAGTAAAGAAGAAAATTTCTAATTAATGCAATTTAAAGTATCACTCAAACCACTAGAGAAAACAGAGTAATACTAAATATATTTTTAAAAATTAGAAATTAAAAGTTATTTTTAAATTTATTAAAAACGAAGTTTTAGATCACATCAACATCAATCCGAAGCAAAATCCAGCAACTGTCACTATCAATATCAATAAGTTCTTCATAGACTCCATTGTCGATGCAAATGCGATGCCATCAACAACCTTTGAACTTAATGTTTTGTTGAAAGGAAAGCGAACATTAGTAAGTGCCAACAACTCAACCATTGAGTTTTATAATGACAGAGAAGTATCGTTAAATTTCGAAGGTTTTCAAAAATCGTTCAAACGGATATTTGCACTTGCAAAAATCAGAAGACTAATAATAGTAGCGGATTTCTTGTCTCACTATGATCTGCATGTCAGGCAAATTTGCCATATTAAACAATGTGACAATAAAGTTTCAAAAATGAATAAAGTTTCGAATATCATGTGAATACGAGGATATAAATATTAACTCATTTTATATGAGCCCAACTGTTGATACGTTTGCATCACCAACAGCTGTTGGAGCAAGTCTAAACCAAGCAGATACAGAAGATCACTTAGTACCAACTTCGTAAATTTCTAAGAAGCTGTCAAAGTCTAAATTGTAATATTCAACATTTTTTAAGGAATTATTGGCACAACATCTGGTAACCAAACATCTCATACATTACCTTCTGGCTTCTTCATTAACAATGAAGACTGATAACAAGCCCTCATATATATTAAGTCTAACCATCTAAAAGATAATGGAAAATCATTGAACATCTTTCTAAGTTTACCTTCAAGATCGAATGCAATAAAGGCAAAGAAAGTATAATAAAATGGCTGATCTACTATTAAGAGTCTTAAGTTAAAACAACATTTAATAGAGGTTTATATGATGCAGTCCATTCCATCCCAATGAAAAACAGAATTTCGACCAGCTGTTAGTCAATTTAAAGATGACTTCACTGGACTATAGATCCGAGAAATCCGAGGATTTAATTCCAACAATTACAAAATGTTACACAATCTCTCACATCCTTGAAACAAATCATTGTTGTGATTAATTGCTTCAAGATACGTTTGGTAAAAAATTTGATGTGACATTAAAATTTGGAATCATCATTATCAGAAAAGTCAACAATGAAAGACAATCCGCCATACCAAAACCCCTCTTGTAGAGTTTCCAAAAACTGAAATATTCAAAATTATACACATTGATCTAGTGCGTCGGTCGGGAAATGGTGGCTCTTAACTTCAAAACCTGTGGCTCTTACCTTTAATAACATTAAAAAAATCGCTGCTGCCATCTAATGTTCAGTATGTTTTTGAAATGTTCACCTAAGACACAAAATAAAAAATATTTAAATTTAAATAAAAAATCGTTTGTTCAAAAATCTGTATTATTTAATTATTATTGAATTATTATTGAATTATTTTTACTCACGGTCATAAATTATAAGTTTCGTTAATTAGTTTTCTAGAGCTTTTGAGATTGGTAAGGTTTTCTTGCTGTGTATTATAAAAACTTATTTAAATAATTAAGTTATTTAAGGTTAATTTAAATTTTGTTAATAACTCAATTTAATTACAGATTAAATTTAACCAAAGAGAAAACAGATTGTAAAATATTCACTGATATAATCACAACAATTTCAAATTCATTTGCGAGCAGATTTCAGGATTTCAAGAAGTATCAGAAAAACATTGAAATTTATCGTGCATCCATTGCAGTGCAATTTAAAATTAATATACATAAAACCTTTTTCTGATACATCTGTTGCAGAACTTCAACTTGAGCTTTAGGAAATTCAAAATAAAAGTAAATGGGTTAAAAAAACTTCATGAAATGGTAACACAAATTAAAACATATCAACCAACTATGGAGGACACGTCGCATGACATAATATTCAGATGCTGGAATACATTACCGAATAATTATTCAAACACCAATAGTCTTGCACTTGGCCTTTTGACGCTTCTTTGTTCTACGTACAATTTTGAACAATTTTTTCTTCCATGACCTACAATAAAAATAAGTACCGGAGCAGGCTGTCAGATGAAAGTTTAAAAGCTTTGTTACGATTATAAACACCAAATATGTGCCAAATTTAAAAATGTTTACTGGGATGACAAATGTTCAAAAGTCACACTAATAAATGTTCAATAGTTTTTGATTCATAACTTCAATGTTATATTATCATAATTTTCATATCTTAATAAACACTGAAAAATTGAAAATATGTATTTGGTTTTATTTATTATACAGAATGGGAAAATGCTGCAATTAAATAAAATAAGCCATTACTTAATATAAAAAATTTAATGCTACACAAGTTTTTAGCTCGAATATTTTGTGACTGGCTCTTAAATTTATTTTTTGAAATTTTTTGTTGATTTGGCTCTGCTTAAAAAAGGTTAACGACCGCTGATCTATTGAAACCGCTGCTCCTTGTAAATGATAGGTAGTTAGGCGGACACTGGAGCAACACACCATTGCATAATAAAATAGGGAGTTCGAGACGGATTAAATTACGTAATAACGTAATTAACCTAAATTATGTAATAACGTAATTAACCTACATTACGTATTTGTGTAATTATGATAATTGATTAGTATATATATTTTTTTGAATTTTTTTAGAATTTTTTGGCGCATTTTTTTAAAATTCAAATTTTGACGAATTTTTGGAATTAAAATTGTTTGAAATAATTTTTTTAAATAAATTTTTTCGGTCACACTATAGTCAGGGGATATTTTTGACTCTCGATAAAAAAGCCTAAAATAAATTTGGCTTTTAACCACCTAACGATAAAAAAGCATAAAATTAAAATTGGCTCAAATAGCCTACGATGGTCACACTATTTTTCATCCATAAAATATTTTTTTCCAACACACTATAGTCAGGGTGTATTTTTGACTATCGATAAAAAGCCCAAGATAAAAATTGGCTTGAATCGCTTATCAATAGAAAAGCATAGAAATATTTTATCGATTAAAAAGCCTAAAAATATTTCTTTGATTAAAAAGCCTAAAATAAAAATTGGCTCAAATCACCTACAATGTTCACATTATAGTCAGGGATATTTTTAACTCGCAATAAATAACAATGTAATATTTGATCTCAGTATTTCCTATATGTAAATATAGGCATAAAATTAAATTGGATTGAACTGCCTACGATGGTCACACTATAGTCATGGGGTATTTTTGGATCTCTATAAAAAAAGCCTAAAAATATTTTATCGATTAAAAAGCATAAAAATAATTTCTCAATAAAAAAGCCTACAATGGTCCCACTATAGTTAAACTGTCGAAATATATCGTACGAAGAGTTTTTTTCTTAATTATTGTTATTCTTCTTCTTCTTCTTCTTCTTCTTATTATTATTATTATTATTATTATTATTATTATTATTATTATTATTATTATTATTATTATTATTATTATTATTATCTATTTGGCAAAATTATTTTTTCCAAACTTAATTAGAAATAATGTTAGTACATTTTCTGAAAGGAAAATCAAATAAAAGTATAACAAATATTGAAATTTGGTGATATAAATAAACAGATAAAATATTTTATATTTGTGATTTTATAAATTGTATCTATTTGCGAATGTTTATTAGGAGGGTAAGTGTTTATCCCTATATGACGCGTGAATGGCACAGTGTGACGTTTCTAGTCTACTGCGGAAAATCGTCAGTTTTATTTAAAAATAAAAATTGTTTAAATTTATTATCAAGAAATTAATTATTTCAATATAAACAAATTAAATCAAAAAGATCTTTTTCCAAATTTCAAAATAAAAATTCCCAAATACGAATGTAATTACCTAAAACAGAAATGAAACTATTAAACTAGCATGAAAAATAATAATTTAACCAACAACACAAAGCTGTTTTGTCAAGAGTATTAATAAAAACAAATAATTTGCTTCAAATAATTACCAAACCAGTATTTGGCGAAGAATCTGTTAGAGTTTAATTATACTTAAATTCGGTCCAATTAACATTTTATAAAAATTGTGGAAAAGGAAATATCAACTTTTCTGTAGAATAAGGATATTTGTTTGCAATTTGTTTGTCAATTATAATAGGTTAGAGAGTTTCTGAGTGCATAGTTGTCTTTAATTCTGAAATTTTCCTTTTATTTCTCATAAAATTATTAATATTGCTGGACTATATATATATACTAATAATAAGTTCATATACCTCTCATATAACCTTTCGACTGATTTGACTTCCCTTAGTCTTATTCGAAACTATTTGTTGTTAGTTTAAAGATAATTAAATTTATTAAAATTGTTATATTAAAATGTTTAAAATGTATAATTTAATGAAATTTTGATTCAATTAAATTAAAACAAATGTCATACATAAATAAAATTATTTGGACATTAAGTTAAAATATTTTATTTATATGTAATTAAAAATGTAGCTCATTTGTTATTATAAAATAAATAATACTTGTTTAAATCATCGTATTTTCGGCTAAACTTTACCTGGTTGCTTAAATATAATTAACAAATGAAATTGTTCGTGCGTTAAAAAATGGAAGATTCACTGAAAGTAGTGATTTAAATGAAGGGACAAAACAGCAAGTGAAAAGTTAATCATTGCTTTGAGTGCGTAGAAGTCATTTTAATTGAGTATTAAGGATATGCATAGAAAAAGCAAATTGCATATGTATAGAAAATGTAAATTAAAAATTATTTTATAAAAGTAATCACAGAAAAATTGAAAATCCCTTACAAGAATTTATTGAAGTTTTAATTTTTTCAAAATCAAACTAGAAAAATTATTCTCTGTTAATCTTTGAACTCAGAGCTGCATTCAAAAGATTGCATTCCAAGCCACCGAACAAACATTGAGTGAGGATTTACGTCCCATGGCCATTGTCAAACGACATCCTTACGTAAGTTTATACGCAAGTCTTGTTAAAGTAAATTAAGTATATAGACGAGTATATAGTTCGTATTTTGAATGAATTTTAACAAAGCAAATATATCCGTTATATTAAAATTTCGCAAAAATACATATGATGATAATATATGAAATAAATGCTTAAGAGGTCACCATTTAAGTTTTCTTCGATTTATTCAAAAATCATTTTTACTTAGTCTTTGTTCACCTATTTTCTTGAAATATTTAATTTTTTTCACTACGGTTATAAATTAAAAATAACACTTGAAAAAGCCAATGTCGAAACTTTGCGTTGCATGGAAAAATAAAAGTTTCTGATCTAAATTAATTAAAAATTTATGTTATTACAATGCATCAACAACTTTCAACCCCCCGCTTATTTCATAATGAATTAAAACAAATTTCTTTGAAGTTTCCAATGATAATTACTATAAGTACTTGTCATTATTAATTATATTTTATAGCAATTTAAGTTTCAAATAATAATTTATTAAATTGAAAATCGGTTATCAGAAATTTCACATTATTTGAACATGTTTTATATATTCCATGAATTGAAAACTAATTGTTATCAAAACAATTGTGATGAATATTTAAACAAATAATATTTGCGAATGAATTAATTTTTACTAAATGTTTTACCAGCAACATTGACAGAGATGAAGGGGGAAATTTTCTAATGAAATTTCATCTGAAAACCAAAAAAAAACTCAGAAAAAAAATTAGTTGATGCAATCGACATTATGTAAATATTAATTAATATATTCACATAATTTTTTAATTGAAATTTTTCGAAGAATATTTTAAACAATTCACTAGACGGTGATGATTTTGGGGATTATTGTACATTAATATTTTATTATATTTTATTCAGATGTTTTAAATTATTTTATATTTTTCAATTATTTATCTATAACGTATATATATATACACTATGGGACAAAATAAATGTAATTTTTAAAATTTTTAATTTTTATCTATGTTTCTACAACAAAAAAGAAAAAAAATTATCAAATAATACAAATCGAATATTAAATACACATGCATGATTTCAAAAACATTTTTTATTATTATTATGAATACAAAATATGGAGTTTTTTTAACTGGTAAAAAAATAGGACAAAATAAATGTAATTTTTTTATTAACTAATAGTCTGTAGCACCTTCTTTGTTTCGAATAACCTCAGATAGACGTTTATATATTGAATCTACAAGTTTTTGTATAAATTTCTGCGGTATATTTTCCCATATTTGTTTAATTTTTATGAATACCTCATTTAAATTACTAGCCAGAGCTTCACCACATTATTTTAAACAAATGATCAATTATGTTTATATCTGGAGACTGTGCCGGCCATTGGATCATTTTAATTCGGTTTTCTTCAAAAAAAGTTGTTGCAATCTTACTTGAATGTTTCGGATCGTGGTCTTGTTGAAAAACAAAATCACTAAAGTTCAATTTCTCCACAGAAGGTAAAAGATTTTCTTGTAAAATTTTAATATATCTAAGTGAATCCATTTTTACATCAATTTTCCATAAATTTCTAACTCCATTTTCACCTATACAGCCCAAACCATAATACTTTCATCATTGTGTTTAACAGTTTTTC
Source organism: Schmidtea mediterranea (assembly GCA_022537955.1). Taxonomy (NCBI): domain Eukaryota; kingdom Metazoa; phylum Platyhelminthes; order Tricladida; family Dugesiidae; genus Schmidtea; species Schmidtea mediterranea. Next base: position 77,321,031 of record CM039679.1, on the reverse strand, counting down.
TAGCACATTTATTTTTCAATCTTTCTCCAGTTCTATATCATACATAAGTAATCCCATCATTATTAAACAAGTTTATTTTTGATTCATCAAACCAAATAATCTTTCTCCAATAGCTTTTAGGCATCAAAAAAAAAATTTTGGGCGAATTCTAATCTAGCTATTTTATTTTTTAGATATAAAAGGTACTTTTTTAGGTCTCATAGCCTTAAAACCAACAAATTTAGCAAATCTTTTGACCGTTTTTGATGAGATAACCTTTTTGAATTTTTTCTCTACTTTATTTGCAAGTTTAGGTCCGGATATAAATCTATCTATATCAATTATTTTTTTAATTCAACTAATTCTTTATTAGAAAGAGACTTTTTCCTACTAGAATTATTCCATTTTGATTTAAAATCTTATTCAGTATGTTTTCAATACATAACTTATACATCTAGGTGTTACCTGTAGTAATTCAGCCATTTTCTTTTGTTTCAATTAAAATTCCATCTTTTTTCCATCTAAAAATTGAAGCTCTTTCATTATCAGAAAGTGACTTTCTAGCAGTCATAACCCTTAGTTAATAATTTTAAATATATATAAATTATTTTCAAAAATGGCGGGATCACATTTTACTATTAATTTAAAAATTACATTTATTTTGTCCAATCCAGCTTGTTGAATATTAAAAGATGTTTCTAGCAATGTAAGTCATAAAGTTAATCTAATTTAATAATTTTATAAAACTATACTAGGAATGTAATTTTAAACTAAATAAAACTTCTCTCGCAATTTTTTTGTTCTTTTGGCATTTTTTATAAAATTTTATTTATTTTGTCACATACTGTATATATATTTAACAAAATAAAAAATTAATTAATTATTATTATAATAAACGTACACTTATATCGTTAGAAATTCAGCAGTAAACTTACGTGATTGTTTGTATTTAAATGTTTTTTTTGAAATTCATTCTGGTTTTATAATTTATATAATTAAAAATTTGATAAAATCATAAATTTATTATTGTTACAACTTTTTTTACAAAAAATCAACAATATTTTTAATATCTTTAAAACATCGAGTGTAAAAACGAAAAATCTTTGCAAATAAGTTCAAGTTATCATCTCATCATTTAAACAAAAAGATCATCGTCAACAAGTTCTGCATTATTAGTACTAATACCACTTAAAATCATGGCCAATTTATTATTTAATTGCTGATAGTTCAAGAATATTCCGGCTGTATTTATATGTAAAAAACATTAGATTTTGTTATCGTTTCTTCTTTAAAAGAAGATATAATAAAACCGAAAATTGTTTCTTAACAGAGATGTTTTTAGTATACTCTTTAGTATATTCTTTATTGCCTTTTAAAGCTTGTCTTCTATCAATCGTTGGTCAGCAAAGACATCAAGTTGTTACTACTGGAATGGGTCAGAAGGATAGTTGAATTAGATTTGGTTATCTGACAAATTGTGATTACATAGAAAATATTTGGTATTAATTAATATATAATGAACCCAAAGCAGTATCAGAAGAACAACCAGTTTTGTTGAATGAAGCACCGTTGAATTTCAAGGCAAAGCTAGAAAAAATTATTCAAATTATATTTGAGGCAATGAATTCACCAGCTTTGTATGCGGCTTTGCAAACCGCTCTTACTAGGTATGCGTTTAGGCGTGCAACGAGTTATACGTTGACTCATGCGATTTGCAGAATGGATTTGATTGCCAAAGATTATTTGATGAAAATTCTAACAGAACGAGGTTCAAGTTTTACAACATAGGAGTTTTAGAAAAAACTGATTTTACAATCGTATATGTAACATATTTATATTTAGACAATTTTAATTTTAATTCACTACATCCTAAAGATAGTTTTAAAATAATTTTTTATCTTTTTCTTATATTTTCAATGAACTAAAAAATAATACAATAACCAATTGGAATATTGTTTCGCGGCTTTCAATGTACAGAAATCATTTAATATGAAATTTAAAAACAAAATGGCGAATTAATTATTGAAAAATTAAATGAGAATGCCATTATTCATAGTCATTTGAGAGATCGTTAAATTTGTTTCCGGGCTTATTGTCGGTTCCAACCGATTCATATTTAAAAAGGAAATAAAATTTCTTTTAAAATCCTATAATTTATGAAAGTAAAATCACCGACAACAATCAATTTGTTTTATCTAAAGTAATAAATCTAACTACATTTAAAAACTAAGTGGATTTAATGTTTTTAAATGTTTTTGACTACTTTCAAAAATAAATTGCTTTCAGTTTTATATCATATTTTTCGAATTGAAAACAAATGGTTAAGTTTAGCTTGACCTTGAAATTCGTAAATATAATAATAATAATAATAATAATTATTATTATTATTATTATTATTATATATTATTATTACTATTATTATTATTATTATTATTATTATTATTATTATTATTATTATTATTATTATTATTATTATTATTATTTTTATTATTATTATTATTATTATATTATTATTATTATTATTATTATTATTATTATTATTATTATTATTATTATTATTATTATTATTATTATTATTATTATTATTATTATTATATTATATTTCTGACTGCATAACTTCCAATTTTAGTTCGTAGCGTGGGCACTGCATCGAACGGAAACATCAGCATGAAAGCAACAAAAACAGCTTCAGATATCCACCAAGCAATACAGCAGACTTTGGAAAGGCAAGGACTTGCACTTGTCAAACTTAGCGGCATTGCAACAATGGGAAACCTTCCATGAAAGGTTGTCATTCAGGTTTAACTTTACTTATAAATCTTTGAGCATTGAACATAAAAACTCGAATTGTTTGTTTTCATTGTGTTTTGCATATTAAAAAATTTATGTGCGAAACAATTAAAATTCGATAGTGTTATGAACATTATAGTGCCAACTATAAATTTTATAAGATCACGTGCATTAAACCTTTACCAATTTAAAGAATTTTTATTATTACTTGATTCCGAATATGGAGATGTTATCTATTTTATCGGAGTTTTTTGGTTAAGCAAGGCAAAAGTTTTAAAAAGATCTTATAGAAAAAATAGTTTTGTTTATGGATATGAAATGCAAACCGATTGAACAACTTAATAACACTGCTATATATTGCAGATCTTGCGTTTCTGATGGATATTATATCTCAATTATCCGATTTAAACATAAAAATGCAAGGCAAAAACATTATAATTTCCGAATTCACCCCCAACATTAGATAATTCTTAGCAAAGGAAAAGAAATTGGAAAAAAAAATTCATTCAACTTTGAGGAACGATTTGCAGAATATTTCGATGAAGAAAAGGAACTTCGAATTTTTAAGTAGTCATTCTTTTAAATATTGATGATGCGCCAGATGATTTGCAAATGGAAATAATAGAATTGCAATCCAACCCAGGGCTGAAGGAACACATTTCATTATATTATATTTCATTCGAACAATTACCAAAACTTCTAAAATTTGCCTCGCGAATATTGTCTCTCTACTCAACATCAAAACGGAATGTGTTGACAGATGCACGCCATAAAAATACATTTTGACTCTCTTCGAGTAGCATACCACCGAATATAGCAGACATGTTAAAAAAGCACCCATTTCAAAAATCACATTAAGTTCCATTTCGAGTTACCGCATCACAATGCATATCAACATATTTAGTATATGTTATATACATTATACATTTTACTTTTCATTTTCATAATAAAAATAAACTTTTAAATGTAGTTGACTTTATTTGCAGCACGAACTCCTTCAAAAAACTTTCCATGTGGCCCTGAAGTAAATATTGATAAAGATTTCGAATAATTTAAGTTTTATTCCCATGTTAAAAATATCTTCATAAAATGAGAAAAGCAAAATTTTGATATTTTATTTAAAACTTTACCATGAATAAATTGCTATTATTTGAATCGCACAGAAAAGAATTCATATATTTCATAAAAGTTAATTATTTAAATTTGCCATCTCTTTATCCAAATTTCTTAAATAGAATTAATCTAACATTAGACAAGATTAGATTTAATTGCATTTATACAAATATTCTAACAAATAATAAATCAAATAGAATTATTACCAAATTAGATGATTAAAATGATAAATAAATTGTCTATTTATTTATGTTTCCTTCTGTGATTATAAACTAAATACTTAAAGATGACGAATCAAAAAGTTACAATTTTTGATATCTGTAAATTAAAACAAAAATTATAATTAAACATATTTGTTAATTATGATTAAGTGATAAATAATTTAATAAAAACTATTTTGGACTTCTATGCTTGACTATCTTGCTACACGTTCTTATCATTTTACTGCTAACCAATGTTTACTATAAAACGATATATATATATATTATATATATATATATATATAAACTTTATAGATATTGGTAGTTTTAGATAAGGAAAAAATATTAATCAGCTAGATTTGGTGTCATTCAATTTGCTCTTATATCAATGAAGTCAATAATAAAATTAATAATAATAAAAATAATAATAATAATAATAATAATAATAATAATAATAATAATAATAATAATAATAATAATAATAATAATAATAATAATAATAATAATAATAATAATAAAGAAGCAAAAGAAGAAGAAACAATCTTTAAAAAGATTTCCTTTGACGATTTTCTCTTAAAAATAAAAAGTAACTAGGGTACTCATTGGAAATTTGGCCTTAGTATAATGATTCAGGACGAACCTCTATTTTTTATTATATTTTGATTTTATTTGTTTAAATGAAGCAATATTTTTTAGTCGAGAACGCTTCAAAATCACTTATGACTTCGATATTTCAGTATAAAGTTCCCCACAAAGACGAGAATGAATTTAATGAGGCTGTAGAAAGTTGGTTCAACAACCGATTTTTATAGAGTAGAGATCAAAGCGGTGCTTTCCCTGATGGCGTCTATCCAACAAGATAATACGCAATAGAATATCAAGGAATTAGAGAAATATTTGACAAAGAACCAATATAAATTAGTAGAAGAAATCAGTGTGAGAATAAAAAAGAATGACAAAGTAAATAAAGAATTGAAAAGAAAGTATTTCCCAATTTCAACCGTGAAAGCAAATGTAAGATATTTAGATGTTGCTAGAGAGACAACAAATTATAAAATGCGAACATGGCCACGAAAAATAAAAGCAGAGACGATTAGAAAAGCAGCAAAATATATAATATCTAACACAAGATTCCAAAACAAATGTTATCATAAATATAAATTCATAAATAACAATAAGCCAAAATCAAATGTTGGACATAATATGAAGTACATAAGCGTTCAAAAAATGTAGCCACTGTCATAATTCAGGTTATTTCAAGCAGCATTACTTCGAGCTGTACGGAAGAATAAATCGCAAATATTGGATAATAGATGTTGCAATTGAAGGATAAGAAGGAGATGAACAAACATACCAATAGGATATGATCCACTACGAACGGAGGTAATGCAGTAAGTTCAGATGAGATTAATATTAAGGACAGTATTCAATGTTCTATGGTAAATAATAACTTGATAAAATAGCTTTATTAAAACCTATAGTGAAGACTTTGAAAATGATAATTATTCTACAGGTAATTTGCAGTATATTATAAGAAACGCGAGTTACCTTAATGAGAATATCAATTGTGGAATATTTAATTATTAAATATATATTCATTTTTTACATTTGTATTGGGTAAAGAAAAAAAAGTCAATTATCAGAACAAAGAAATTTAAGATTTGATATTAAATTTGAATTCATTTTTGTATTATAATTTTGAGTTTTTGTAAAAGAGGTCACATAACTACTTTCAGTAAAATTTAAACATTACTGATTTGAACAATAAATAACATTAAGAAATAGTAATTATTTTAATTTCTCAACAATAGTTCTGTTCTAATTGAATATATGAATTAAAGATTGCTGGAAGCTAAATTTCCGTAAATTACCATAATTTATGTAAACAAGGTTTTAATTGTAAATACTCATTGAAACACTGTATAACCTGAAATATATGACTTGGTTTAAAATATGCTACTACTGATAAAAGTCATATATTTCACTGAAAACTACCTGAAAATTTTTTATTTAAATATAAAAGTGATACTTTAATTTAAAATACTTCAATGTACCTCCAAAATTTTAAATACGATTAAACTTCTAATAATCCTTATATTCTATTAATTACTCACAACTTTTTTATTAAAAAAGTTTAATAAACTAAACATCTATAAACCAAAAATTGAAAAAAAATAAAATAGATATTAATATGAAATTTTAGACTATATTCACGTATAATTGATGAATTTAGAATTCTTATTTTTTAATATTATTTCATTATTATTTATTTTTTATTATTTCATTAATTATTGTCCTTTAATTCATAAATAATGTTTAAGAAATTAATATCTTTAAAACCTTACAATTGATAAAAACGAAAAAGTACAAACCATCTTAAAATTTGATATTTTATTTGCAAAATCGTTTCGACAATTTCATTTTTCGGAAAAACCTCTAATTCCCCACTTCTATTCCAAAGAAATTATTAGATTTTATATAGTACTCAGAAGGTTTCCGCCATGGCAAGGGTTAAGAAGCACTGGTATAAGTCAATAAATCAAAAGAAAACTCAAAAAATTACGATTTATTACATATATATTTTTTACAAAGTGATTTTCCATCTAAAATCCTAAAAGTCATTCACAGTAAAATGAAACGTTTATTCTATGCCAAACATTTGCTAACAATCCTCGAACATTCCAAGTGCCTTTGAACGATTCTGGTTGAGTGTTTTGAGAAGAATCAACAGCCTTACATAAGATCTCCATTTTCTCACAATCATCTGAAGTTAAAAAGCATTTGACCAATCAATAAAATGATAATAATATATTAAATAAATTTTAAAATAACTTGTTGATATTGGAATCAATTATAAAAATATAATTTAAATAAATAACTATGTAAGCCAATTTCCGCATTATTTATCCATAAAATGAAATATTTTGACTTAAAAGTGGTCCTGATTTATCCAATCAAAATTTAACAAGTCTTTCGGTCTCTGCTTTCAAATAATAATATAAATTAGTCAAATAATATTATAAATTAATTTGATATATCATAATTTATTAAATTTATTTATAAATTGTTTTAGAAGATTGTAATAAAAAATGTCAACAGATTTTATTGAAAATAGTCTGTAATTCAAAAAATTGTGTAATTTAATTTACACAAGGATGATTTTTGTAAAATGTATTTATTTAGTTGATAAAAGTGGAAACATAATTTTGATAATCGGTGAAATCTGGTGGTAGTTTAATTTCTGGTTGGTTTGAGTTTGTTACATGGTAATGATGAGAGCTAAATAAGCCTAGAAGATTCGCCTGTTATTAGTAATTGCACCAATATTTAAGTATTTAATTTAACTATTACAATAATTAAAATGCAAAAATATAAAATAAAATCTACATAAAATCTAATTTTGTGATTATAATTTATTAGATTAAATTTTGAACTTCTACTAGGTAGTTTTATGGGATATTTTTCTAATAAAAACCTTTTTATTAATGAAAAAAATAGAATTATAAATTATATTTATTGAAAAATTAGTTAACGTTACACAATTTTAAAACGTTAAAAAAATGTTGAATATTAGTGATCAATACTTTATGAAATAAATATCAATTTTATATATATGTATAATTTTGAAACAAATTACACAATTTAACTATAGCTTATTTCAGTAAATTTAAAAGAAAGAGACATAATTGTTGTAAAATAACAGTTGTTTCTCGAAAAGATAAAATTTAAAATTTATGAGAAAATATGACAAAACCGAAAAAAAACAGAATTATGGTTTAATAATAAAAAAATTTATATACTACAAATATTAATTAAAAAATAAAATGTCGACTACTGTAAGTTTATTAAATATTTAAACTCAAATGAATGATAGTTTTCATTTGTTTCAATTCATAGCTCCATAGAAATATATTTGGTAGGAATCTCGATAATCTAATCTACTAATATCACGTATTGTGGAAATTAATTAACTAACAATCGATGAAGAAAGAAAACGGTGCAATCCTATTGGTCCTTAATCATTATTTGTATTATTAATTAATTGGATAAAACAAATATCAATTTGAACAATCTACATTTAATCAATGTCAAATAACGAAACTGTTTGCCACTAAACTAAGTCTGACGATGCACGTAATATAATTAATAAAAAAATACAATAACAAAAATAATAACAATAATAATAATAATAATAATAATAATAATAATAATAATAATAATAATAATAATAATAATAATAATAATAATAATAATAATAATAATAATAATAATAAAATAAGGATTTTTTTGTTTTTCACATCTGATTTCTTTATAAGTGACATAATATTTTTTACAAGATTTGACTATAAATCAGATTTATTTAAAGTATTCACGAATTTTCGGCACAGCCTTTTTCAAATAAATCTGATTCAAAGTCAAATTTTGTAGAAAATATAATAATAATAATAATAATAATAATAATAATAATAATAATAATAATAATAATAATAATAATAATAATAATAATAATAATAATAATAATAATAATAATAATAATAATAATAATAATAATAGTAATAATAATAATAATAATAAATATTCATAGTTTTCATATTACTAGCACATGGAAATCAAAAATGTTCATCTTGAGAATTATTATTTTTAATTTTTTGGTCAACTATTTTAATGGATAAGCCCATATTTTTTAAATAATATAGAAAATAAAAATCTCGATAGTAAAAAAATAAAAGATTTTCTATAAAGATCAGTAAAACAGATTACCGCTAAAAATGATTGGATTATATTTGTTTAGCCCATTAAATCATAAGTCATTTTTATTTTTATAGCTTTAAGATTATATAAATAAATTACAGTAGTTGATATTCTGACAAATATCAATTTTCGCATTCATGTGGCCATTAGTGTAATTTTCTACAAAGTTTCTTTCGGATAAAACACACCAGCGAGAAGATATAGGCCCTAATTTTGCTCAACCATATGAAGAACTTAATAGATTTTAGTTGAATATAAAATCACAAGAAAAATATGATTTGAAACAATATAAAATTGATAAAAATTTCTTTTGGTTATTATATATATGTGTACTAGTTGTAACCCATTTTCTAATAATCCAAACACATTTTTTTCTATAAAGATATTTTTAGATTTAACAAAAACTTTGTCTAGAATATAAATTTATTATTATTATTACTAATTATTATTATTGCTACTGACAATTATCAGTAGATCATTAATTTTCATAATTTTGGTTGTTATTATTATCATTCATATTTCCTAGAAACAAACACCATATTGATAGATTCGTCTCCAACTTGAATATTCATACATCATTACAACCGAAATAATATAATTTAATATGTTATCCTTAGTAGTGTATTTTCTTTAGTTATTTTAATAACTATTATTGTTTAAGCTTGACAAAATTTCTCCTAACACATAAACTTTGAAACAATTGAACTTACATCTAAACAATAATAACATATTAATAGATTAAATAAGTCAAAAATTGAAGCTTTTGGTGCAAAATTTCTACTACAAAATAATTAATACGAATCTTTCAAAACAAAAAATTTGAACAAGTTATTGTAAAATATATGAATAAATAATCAAGTTTTCAAAAGATTTTAACCATCTTAAATATATTAACTATATCTATTTTTCAAACTTTCAATAGGTGATTTTATTATTATTTTTATTTCGGACACTGACTAAAATTATTCATTTATTCGTTTACAAACTGGTTATATTTTGAGTCCGAAAATTAATTAATTTATATATTAAATCAAATTTTATTTACCACTAATTTTAAATTCTTTTAATTTAAAAATATTATTTTTTCATTTTTCTTGTAAATTGTAACTTAATATTTTTACAATTTAATAATTCTATCATTTTAATCATTTCTTCTCAATAAAAAAGATCGGCAACCAATGAACTATAAAACGTAACTTGATATTAACATTTAAAAAAAATCAAAATTTTTAAATGTTAATAAAAAGATATTCTGTTCTCTGTAAATGTCTTTCATAAATTTCACTTTAAAGATTCCAAATTTAAAATTTATAAAAAATATTATAAAATCTTAAAAAAAGAATTACTATCGATTAATAATAAAAAAAAATTTATATATTAATTAAAAAATAAAATACCGACTGCTGTAACTTTATTAAATATTTTAAATACAAACGAATGATAGATTTCGTTTGTTTTAGTACACAGCTTCATAGGAATATATTTGGTAGAAATTTCAATATTCTAATATATTAATAAAAAAATTATTTTTTTCTCAGTAAATGTATTTCACAAATTTCACTTTAAAAAACCAAATCAACAATTTGACTTGTGTTGGGAATAATTTTAAAGCGCGAAATTGGAATTACAAAATCATTCTTCTCTTTCTCAGTGCTCGTTTACGACGAACATGGTCAGACGAAATTAGATTTCGTCGCAGAAAACGCATCCTAATTTATTGAATTACCAAAATGTAAATTTAAGTTTAAAATTTTGTCACAGCATTATTTTAAATTAAACAGATCTACATCTAATATCGGATGTTTCTCTATTTCACTCGGTTTAATTTTGATTTTGGAATAAACAAATTTAAGGCGTTTCAATAAAATGACAAATTGTCAAAGAATTACCAGATTTGTGAAAAAAACTTAGTAGAAAAAGTTTCAATTTGTTTCGAATCACATTTTTTGACATGTGAGAACTCTGGCTTGTTTTTAAAAAAACGTTATATTTTAATTGAAAGTGATATTTACAACATGGAAATTGCATATTTTTTAAAGTAATCATTAATAAACAGTTCGAAATCACATATTTTACATTCATAAGTAGAAAGAAATAAGCAATCTAGTACAGTGCGTTCTGGTTGGTTAAATAAATTCATGGCTCATTCGATGCGCCATGACTCGGCGGACATTTATGTATTAGCCAAAGTCATGAAGTTAAAAAAGATTTTTATGATTGGAATATTCTAATTTTTATTTTTGGTTTACTTTAGAATAAAAATTTTTATACAGGAAAATTATTAGGAAAAACCAGTGAAAATTAGTCTACCTATATTTAACAAAGAAATTAATTTTTTGCGTATATATTGAAGTTTTTGCTCTATTTAATAGTGCTATCTTGATTTTCAAGGGTTCAACAATGATGAGTTAAAACAAAAATTGAATTTTGTCAAAATTAAGGTGTTCCTAACTTTTATGATTACAATTGGTTATTCGTATATACTATGTAGAGTCATGCGTGCTTATTTAAATGTTGTTAATTAGACTTTCGGGGATCTAGCTTTCATAGGTCAAAACCTTTAAAGAGTCATGAGATTTTTTAATAAATATTATCTATATTTTAACGACTATTTTATTTTTATAAAAATGATTATAATTTCCCTGAAATGATAAGATTTTACTAATTTATGTTTTTATAATGCATTAAAAGTTGTCGAAATTTTTTTACAATATAAATTATTTCTAAGTAGATATAGAATGATTCGATTTTTACAAACTTTTCATTTGTATCAAGATAATAACCATATAAAATAATATAATTTTCTCACAATAGCAAAATTATTCAATACAAATATACTCAAATTTCTTATAATTTTCAGATGTAATACAATACAAATGTCAAATTAAAAATTTTAGCCATATTTTACAGTTAGTTTTAAAATTAATTTTTCAAAAATATATTTATATACCAATATTTAAATTTTGTAAATTTTGACTGAAAACCAGTGGGGTCAAACAACTGGTCATCGGGTCAAATTTGACCCGCCGATTGTGATTTAGAGGCCGCGTCCATAAAGAAAACTTTGCAGTCACCCTTATTTTTTGTATCTTCAACTGATTCATTTTCCAAAAACTAATAATAATCAGTTACTTGCAAGATGTCGTCAATTATTTCTAAACTTTTTAAATTTAAAAGTAAAATTTAAAACTTCTCGAATTTTGAGTTTTTAAATCCCGGATTATTGCGTTTATGCTATGACGTCTACTTGTATTACTTTATATTACTTAAATTTACTTTAAAAAAATTGTTTCGTTATTTTTGCAGATATGATTTTATAATTTATATTTTATAATTTATATATATAGGTTGAAAGATTTAATTTATAAAGAATGTTTGATTAATTTTAGACTTTAACAATTTTGACCTTTGGCCAGAGAAATGTTTGGAAAGTTTTGTATTGGCTCACAACTTTGAAAGGCTGTAGACCACTGATATAATTACCAGAATAAATTATAGTTGTCTAGAATATGTTCCGTTTAAAAATTTTTCTAGTATTAAGACAAATGCATGATAAACCATGTCATTGCAATACAGGTGCATGATTAATAAAAAATTTTAAATCTTAAAAAACTATGTAATTTTTTTTTAATCTGTCTTAAGAAAAAGAAATTTGCCTAATGATTCTCTACAATATATCAAAAGTTATAATAATTAACAAAATCATTTTAAAATACTGATTACACAATACACTAGATTATTTTGCTCTTTTCAACAATTTATTTTACTGGTTTATTAAAATTTGCTGGTTATACACGTATTTATGGTATATCATGATATTCTTCAAGGATATATAAAAGCAGAATTTTGTAAATGGAAAACTTTGCTAATTGACATAAAAATTCGTTGGAACAGTTTGTATATTATGCTAGAGCGTTTTTGTAAAGTAAAATCTTGAACGAAATTTTGCAAACCAATTTTGGCATTGTCGTTCGGTCAATACATCTTCTCCATACACATCACATAATTTTCGTCTTGCTTGAACTGCATTTTTACTTTTGTTTTTTACTTTTGGTTGTATTCTAATCATTCTTCAAAAACTTTATTTGAAATATTGAAATTATATTATACAATTTTTATTAAAGATTTATACTGATAGATTATATATCTATATATTTGGTTATTTCATAAAATTATTATATTTATAGTTATTCAATAGCTAATAATGTACTAAAAATGTTTAATAATAAATTTGGTACTATGATTATTTTTAGTGATTCTTTTTAATTTTATTAATTAAAAAATCTTTAATAATCTATTTTAGGATTTATTAAAGTAGATAAATGTAAAATATTTATGTAATGGAAAGTGTAAGATTGTTCATAATTTATATCATCCGAAAAATACGACAATCATTTCTTAGACGCAAAAATTCTGACTTTCATAATAAGAATTGATATTGCTTCAAGTGAAACTTGGTTGTTCTTTATTATGAGACGCAAACAATATATTTAATATGGCGTTTGCAATGATGATAAATAAGTCTCAAGGATAAATCTTCAAATCTTCATTTTTCCACATGAACTCCTTTTTTTAGCATTAACAAAAATAGGAATGATAAATTTAAAAAAAAGTGAACTTTTAAGAAATGGAAAATAATTTATCGGAAAATCATAGAAAGAGATTTTTATACAATAATTAATAATGTTATAATTTATTTTATTGTTTCATATTTTCCAACTTTAATTAGGAGCCATCAATTTTTAATATTAATAAATTTCGTTGATCAGATAATTTTATTCGTTCGTTATTGATAATAGGGAATTTTACTAGTCAATTATAATCAGAAAGCATTTTATTAACATAATTTATTATTTATAAAAGTCAAAACAGCCGTATTAATCAAATAAACATCTAAACTATACATATACATATAAATAATGATACAATTTTTTTTAAATTAACTTTGTGAAATTCATGAAAATGTTTGTAAATTTTTTTTGAAATTAAAATGTTTATTTGTTTCTAAAAATGAAATTAAATATATTTTTGATTAACAAGAAAATTATAATTATTCAAAAACTGTTAATAAAAAAATTTTAATTTAAAATTTCTTTAAACAAAGTTATTTAATAAAAAAAAATTTAAATAAAAAATGCCTTTTTTATTCATACAGTCGTTATTTTTCTCGCTAATATTGGTCATTACCTTCAGTAGACAATGTTCATGAACTTGAATACAATAATAAAAAAGTTTGGGTGGTAAATTGTGATTAGGTGGATTGTTGTTGTTATTTTCCTATTTAGTAATAAATGTGACATCGATTGGTTTATGTTCTGATCTCGTCTTACTTGTAATCGGTTTAATGCATACATTTGAGAGAACGCCCGTATCTTTGTAGACGAGTTCGCGAGAATGTCCGATTTAGTGGAAACAGTTATATTATAGTGTATAATACGACATGAATTTTAAAAATTGACATTTCCAATTTTAAAGTATTGTAAAGTGGTTTCAAAAACTATTGGGAACATATTACTTGTGAAGTTTTTATGATAAAATCATTTCACCTAAATGCCAGCATACAAAATGTATTATGCATGTGTATTTTGAGAGGTTTTAATTAATTTTATTAAGTTAGTAAATTTTATTGGACTCCACACATAATTATGCAATTACTACTAAACCTATAAGTATAATCGTTTTATTGAAGTAGTTTAGTGGAATATATTGATAGGTGAACTGACGAAATATATCACAAAAATATATTTAATGTTACTTAATTATTTAATATCATCCTTACACAGACATTTTGTTAAAATTTGCTTGAAAGGCACTAGTAATATTTTTTAGCTTAGAAAAATGTGCAAAGAAACAAATGATTAAAAAGATTTATAAATTTTTTTATAAAAACTTCAATAATACAGGTTTTTACCCAATTTTGAAAACGTCTCAATCTTTTTTGAAAATTAATTTAAAAATATAAAAAAAATTAATATATTTAATTTTTTAATATTTTTGTAGTAAATAAAGTGTTTGAATATTTATGTATACACTTATTTTTATTTTTAGTATAACCAATTATTAAAGTATAATTGATTTTTAATGTGTTAATTTATTTTCAAAAATTTTAGTAATTATTAAATAAATATTTTTAAGTAAGAACATGATTATTTGGCCTAATATTGTCTGTTTATATAAAAAGTAAACAACGTAATTAAAAAATTAAATATATTTATTTTTTTTTAAATTTTTAATTGATTTTCAAAAAAGGCTGAAATGTTTTCAAATTTGGGTGATAAACCCTGTAAGCGAGAAAGAATTTTATGTGAAGCTTTGGTGATCAAATCACAATACCCTAAAATAAACGTTCAATCAGCAACAAATTTATTGAGATTATTTAATTAAATAATTAAATCATGACTATTACATCATTAATGTTTCCATATATAACAATTGACAAAGGATGGCAGATTGATTATGGGTATAATTTCCTCGATATATATTTCGTTTATAGGGCTTCTTGTGTTTTTATTAATAACAGGCCATAATTTTTTCGATATTTTAAACAAAGTTTTTATAAAATTTTGAAATTAAAAAAAGTCAATTTTGAAAAATAATTGATTACTTAAATTTAATTAAAGTAGGTTTTTGAATTAATAAACTGTGTAATTTATTTAATAAATCTATAATATCTGCAATTTTTTCTATCCTACCTGATGATGAAACGAATGTATTATACATTTATCTTACCATAAAAAATTTTAAAAAATTGGAAAAAAGATGAATTGTAAATAAATTTATATATATAAACAAAAGTTATCGGGAAATGTTATTTAGATGATAATAAAAAGAAAATTTAAAATATAATAAATGTTGCATTTTAATAATCAATATAATTAAGTGTGTTGTTGTAATTATGGAAATACACAGGAAATATCATTACCGCCAACTGGTATTTCTGATTCCCACAATACCCAAGCCCATTGTTTCCTGTGGATGTGACTGCTTGTTGGGACATCTTTCGAATGAGTGATAGTTGCTGGAATCCAGGTTGTGCCTCCGTCTATAGACAGCTCTACACGAATTATCCCGCGGCCTGCACCACTCCAAGCATAACTAAATTAAATCATAACGAATGAATTAAAGAAATATAATATATCATTTTTTATTGTGTAATAGTAATATATGGCATTGATAAAAACGTAGAAAAGTCATTCATTTCCGTTTTATTGTTTTCCCACAACGAAATGTATTATTAGTGAAATACTAATAAAAAAAAGAAAATATCATACTAAATACAAAATTAAATGCAATCTTTATTTTTAAGAATAATAAGAAATAATTTCTTTTGTTAAAAATGCACAGAAATTATTTTAGGTTGAAAAGAATGTTTTATAAAGATAAATAATAAAAACGAAAAATTAATATTTTAAATTGGATTACTGTCATTATAAGTCGAATTTTTGACCAAAAATATTCACCTTTAAAATCCTACTTCAACTTATACGCCGACCTAGAAATGTTTTCTAATACTTTCGGAGCTGAAGAATAAGATGAAAAATATCAGATTATGCAAACTTTAACAAATTTTCCAGTGACAATAGTCATCTTTAAGCCATGGATACCATGATCATCCTTTCGTAACTGAATTTCTAAAGGCTTGTTTTCTAAAAAAAACTTAAACTCCGGTTTAAGTCAAAATCAGATATTTCAGTCTTGAAAATTGAGCTCGGCTAATACGGCGGTATTTACTGTATTTACCAGTTAAATTATATCATTGGTTTTGCATGAACGTAGGTAAGTATGAAAATCTTCAATATGAATGTCATTTATAGTGGTTCGACGTCCTTGTATAAATTTAATAAGCAGATTTCAGTTGGGCATTTTTAGAAAACTTTATTGATGTGACTTTATTTATTATATAATGTAAGAATGAGTTATGATGCAAAAGTTCCCACCAAAACGTGATATTCTTCATTCACTTTTATTAATAAAATTTCAAAATCAAAAAACAATACATCATGAAAATATTATTAGACAAATTTAATTCACAAAAATTAATTTATATTTAAATTATTTTAAAAAAATTAATTACAATAAAAAGGCAAAATAAAAATAATAAAATCCACTGAAGGAAAAATAAGAAAAAAGTTATTTTTTTAATGGGCATAGTTGAAAAAATGATGGTAACTCACGTTTATTTATGAGAAAAAACTAATATTACACCTTTATAAAGGGGTCAAAAGTGTATGGCATAATTATAAATTATAGGTAACATAAAATATTTTTAGATGAGTATAAAATCATTGTTTATCATGATATATAACGAAGCCCATGAATGACATGAGACAAGAACGCAGATTATGAACAGATGGTAAGTTAAAGTTATACTTCTTTTAAAATTTAAACTTTTTTAAAATAATTTATGTAAGTGTTTTCGGCTTAAATATTCAGTACAATGATCTTCAATAATATAATATGCTAATCAGTAAATAACGAGCTTCAAAAACCAGATTATGATAATTTATTTTATGAAATTTATATTATTTTATGAAAAATCTTAATAAATATTGTATAAAATCTCACTAAATTTCTACAAAATATAAATATCTTATTAAAATATGAAAATTAATCATAAAATAAATTACTTTAAAAACAAATTTAAAACATAAGAATTGAATTTTTATAAGATTAATTTTTATAAGCGCTTATCTATTGCGCTTTGGCATATACGTGCATTTTTATTTTACTTTTCTTCTTTTCTATACTAGCTTTAATAAGTTACGAGCAACAATGATTATTCTTATGAACAGTTGGAAATTATTAATAACTATTAATTTGAATTTTAATTTAAATTTTTAAATTAATTTTAGGTAATTTCTTAAAGATCCGATTTAAATGCTCAGTATTTTGGATAAACCGTTCAGTAATTGGATTGAAATGTTCAGCATTTTATGCTTAGTAAAATTGATTAAATGTTCAGTTATTAAAATAAATGTTAATTTTTGATAATATATTGAAAATAAAATGTTTTACTTGTCATTATAATCTTTTACTGAAAATTTAATCTTTTTTAATTATTATTATTATTATTATTATTATTATTATTATTATTATTATTATTATCATTATTATTATTATTATTATTATTAGTATTATTATTTTTATTATTATTTTATTATTATTATTATTATTATTATTATTATTAGTATTATTATTATTATTATTTTTATTATTTTTATAATTATTTTTATTATTATTATTATTATTATTATTATTATTATTATTATTATTATTATTATTATTATTATTATTATTATTATTATTATTATTATTATTATTATTATTATTATTTAATAAAACAGCATAACTGACCCTTTTACAATTAAGAACCCATCATTACGAATTAATTGTCCATCTTGCGGTTCACTGATGGCAGATTGTACATTTGGTTCTATAATTGCAGGCATCGAAGAATAATCAACTTTATCAAAGTCAATATTTGGAGAAAAAGTTTTGTAATCATTTTGTTGCCAAAAACTGTCACTTTCTTTATCACTTATGACTATCTAAAAATACAAGGAAGATTATTTTCATTTTCAATCAAAATACAAAATAATGCAAATTTATTGTTAATGCTGTCAAAACAGTAGCTAATAATTTCGAAATTACAAATCAGAAAAAATTTAACGATATCTCAAGAAATGGTTTCTTGGAAAATGTCAGCGAGGCTGGTCAAAAATTTATGGAAAGGTTTAGCAAGTTATAATTTGATTAATAAGAAATCACTCAATCTCACAAAAAAAACAGTAAACTCAAACTGCCCTAAAAAAAATCAAGAGCTCACCATTGTCGAAGTTCTGTATATGGTGACAACAGCCTTGATATAGTAAAATATTCAATTAATTGCAAACCAGCTGAAAACATTTCGGCAAAAATATCATGTCAATTGACTGCTTCATAGTTCGCAATATAATTCGTTACTGAGCATATCAGTTCTTACCTTTATTCGTTCTGTAAATAATAATAAACTCTCGTTCATTCGGAATTTATATTGTTACGTAAGAGAAATGCTAATTTAGAACTACTAAACCCAATTATTGACGATTTTGAAAAATATTAAAAATTGGAAATAACTTAAAATATATCCAATTTTGTTAGAGTTTATTGGATGCAATGGGAAAAATATTTTCCGCGTAAATCTGACAGCATTTCACTAAAACGTGTATTCTTTCATCATACAGTATACATTTTTTTCTGTCTATAGCAGATTGAATTTGGAAATGATGTATCATCATTTTTATAGGGATATTTATGTGATAAGATTACAAAAATCTAATTAAGAATATCGATAAACTTCAAACCATAATTACAGATGAATTAACAAATCTTCCTCACTCGCTAAAATTTGTTAAAAAATGAATTATTTATTTTCATTTATTATCAACAACTTGTTTTTTCAGGAAAAATGAATATAGAATTTTTTAAAAAAAATAAAAAAAGTTAATTTAAAATTATTTTAAACTTATCGAAAATTCCAAAAACCTCAAAGAAAAATACGTTATATATATATATATATATATATATATATATATATAGAAACTAATTTATTTCATCTCTTTAACCATTTCATTCGAAGGCCGTGATTATTCAGTAGGAAAATGCAAGTAACAATTTACGAAAATCGTATATATTGACGCTGCTGTGCTCCAGCTCGGAAAGATGTTTGAATGAGTTCAAATTAAGTTACTGTCTTAGGAGGCTTATATGGAACTGTTGCAACATCATTTTTGTTTTTGTATTAGTGAGTGAGTCCATTTATTTTTATCATAAAAAACGCAACAACATATGTAGGGCAACATTTTAAAAATTTCTCTGAAAATGTATAAAAATTCAATAAAAATCCCAATAGTTCGAATTGAAAAATTATATTTAAAAAAATGTTTTTAATAATTAATAATGCTGAAACAATGATTGTTTAACGATGGATTTGAACGCTCATTTCAAGATATAAAATGATGATTTATGATCCTGTCTAAAATGAAATTCTCCTACGTTAACATCTCCTCTGTAAAATGTGCAGTGAGAAAGGAAATACGGAAAGCAATAAACCGAAATAAAGATGATATGTTGATGGCATGTTATAAATCTAACAGAAATTCTTTTTTTTGTCGAATTGTAAAAAATATAAATATCAATTATTTAAATCAACCCGAACAATGATGACTATTATTATTATTATTTTATTATTATTATTATTATTATTATTATTATTATTATTATTATTATTATTATTATTATTTAATTAATTTTTGTGTGAATTTTCAGAAAGAAATTTCAATTAAAATAAAAAAATGGCTCCCATTGATCAAGTTGCAAAATCATCCTGTTATGCGTTGTACTGGTTCAATGGCATTGTTCCATTTTCAATACTTTCTCCAATGTCCATTAATTAAGATGGATAATTCCATAACTTCCGTAACTTAAATTTTTGGTATAAATCGTACAATGAAATTTCCGATAATAATCTCAAATTTTTGCAAATAATTTTTTGATTATTTAAAGGGAATTTGAAATTAAATTACATTGAAACTATAATAATAATTAATTATCTACTTACTAATTATAAGTAAAGGTTTATTTTAGATTACGAATGCAAATTTTTACATAATCATAGAATTTGCCAATCCGTCATTTATTAACGCCATATTAAATCAAATTTAGTTCTAATTTTATTTTTAATCGACAACATTGCATTATTATCTGAAAATAAACCTGCACTATATTATATAACTAAGAATTTTTTGTTTCTTTAAATCAGGCTTGGTCAACTCAAATCGAATTAAGAGCCAAAAATAAAATGTCACAAATTTCATGAGGTGCGAAAATTCCACAAATCAGTTTTTTAAATAAAATTTAATTCATTTCTTTATTATTCTACGCTACAATAAATGTTTAATTTGTAAAAAATTATTTGAAAAATGAATACATGTCAAAGTTACTAACAAGGAGTAATGATATTGATTTTGGATAAGTTAAATAAAAGGAAAATAAAATAAAATTTTCAGTTACTTGCTTTAATTAATTTTTTTTTGATTTTTAGCATATTTGAAAACTGTTTCGTGAGCCGCAAATTTTCATGCAATAAGCCGTATACAGCTCATGAGCCGTGGATTGGCAAACTTCGCTTTAAATTATCAAATTAATTTTAACACTACTAATTAATTTTTATTACTTTATATTTAAAATGAAGTACTTTAAAAAAAGACTTAAGAAAAATTAAAAATTAGTTTCAATTTTATTTATATAGTATGAACGAATAGAGCTCAAGATATCTACTTTCATAATTTAATGTTGATCGAATTTCAGTTGCAAATATGCACATGGAAAACACGTTACAATTCCACACTAATATGCGACATATGACTTATATGGGTCCACAACAACCTTTTGCGTCGAAAATTTCCAGCTTTTTTTGACAAAACATACCAAATCGTTTGCTCTTTTGACTTTTTTCGGTTAAATTTAAGAATTCATTTTTTGACTATACACCTGATTTTGTAGAGATAGACACTAAATTTTCTTCATCTTCAATATTGGGTTTAGGTACTGACGATGGCTCATTGCCAAGTGTTTGGCTAGACGAGTAATCAAATTAACAATTGAAGTAGTTATGAGTATTGTTAGCAGTTCAAAATTTAACCACAAGTCTAACTTCAAGTCTTTATAAACTCTATTACCTTTGTGAAAGTATTATAGCAAGTTAGATAGGTTGGTTCAGCGCACGTTCACTTGAAGGGTTAGTGGTTCTTTGAAATAAAGAGCTAAATTATTTATTAAAAAATAAATTGTCGTATCTAGTGCCAGATTGTAGAATCGCGACGGCAAAATCACTCAGCCGCAAATTTGAATGGTTCTGGCGCTGATAAAAAATTCGTAATCAATTTCAGTTTCGCCTAAGATAAGTAATATCATAATAATATCATCTAAATATTTTATTGAATTGTTCGGAAAGTCATTTCGTTTTTTCCCAACAGAGCACCAATTGTATTTTTTCAGAGCCAACTTATCACTTAAGCTGCATAATTATTATATATTTTGACAGCTGATATAGTAAGGCTTGTTTAATAAAAATTTTGGTTGATTCTTTGCAATAGTTTTTGGAAAATCGAAAGCAGCTTTTTCAGCATATTTTACTCTTTGACTGTCACAAAGGTAAAAATACAGTTCAAGCAAGACGAAAATTATGTGATGTGTATGGAGAAGATGTATTGACCGAACGAAATGCCAAAATTGGTTTGCAAAATTTCGTTCCAGATTTTTACTTCACAAAAACGCTCTAGCATAATATACAAACTGTTCCAACGAATTTTTATGTCAATTAGCAAAGTTTTCCCTTTACCAAATTCTGCTTTTATATATCCTTATAGAATATCATGATTTTTTCTTTGTGAGTGACTAAGGATTCTGATAACACTTCTTACTTTTGAAATCATTGAAAATAAATTAACTAATAAATCTGGTTCAGTTTTGTCAAATATAGATTGAAATTCATCATCATGTTTAAATTCTGACTCTGACTAGTTATCATTTGCTACCGTTTTGACTGTTTCCTCACGAAGTGCTTGTGCGGGCTTTTTATACCTGACATTGACTACTTCCCAGTAAATTGCATATGTAAAACATAACTGTTGAACACAAGATAGTAAATTTTCACATTTTCTCATAGAAGAAACTATCTGTTTATTTTTAATGCAATGAACAAATAATTTTTATTTTTCAGCAATCACTACTATACAAATATTTCCTGGTAACGTTCCATGAACATGTAGTAACACCATATTCCTATGTTTCGCTTTGAAATACAGGTTCGAAATAACAATGATTTCTTATAGAAGTAGCTTGGGACTTCACGCTTTGTAATTCAACAGATTTTTTTGTTAATTTAATTTTCCATATTTCATTATTAAGTTACGAATCGTTGTCTTAGATTTGGACACATTAAACCCACGAATAAATAAAGAATCTAAATGGTAAACCATCAAAAGCAGTCATTTTAGATAATAAAGAATTCAGTGAGTTGTCATTAACGGTGAAATAAATGCAGCCGGTGTCCAAGAAATGGTCATTTCAAAAATCAATGCTGAGATGTTCGTGGAACAATGAGGAAAAATACTGTAATAAAATAATAACCTTGGAAGTCAGAAAATCTATAAACAAAAATCAATATCAACATCAGTTTCAAGATCAGAGAGTATTTATGATGTTTGATGGTTGGGTTTGAATTTCGCTATGTTTGCGTGCGTATTAGTATTCTGTATCAATAATTAGTAAATGAAAAAACGCAAAGAGTTGGTTATTAGAATAAATATTGTACATCTATGTCTCAATTAGAAAATTAAAAACTTTCACTCGATTCTATTGATAATTGACCTATATGGGAAGTCATCTTAATCTGAACAAATCTGATTTAGCATCTGAAGAAAAATCACCTGTCTACCTCTGCAATTTTTGTTTAATAGTTTGACTAGTTTATTTGATTAATGTTTTATAATTTTTTGTTAATTTTCAGAACTTTTATTTTTTGAATTTTGTTAAATCATGCATTTTTATTGCTTTCAGATATATGTACCTTTAATTATATAACTACAACATCATATTAATATGGACCCTTCAAAAACAAACATAACTTGTAAAAAACACAAAAATAGATATAAAATGAACAAATAAAATAAAGGATTTTAATGGTATTTTTCTTTATTACAATATTCCTAGGGTATATTGTTTTTTTGAAAAAAATCATTTATTTCAAAAATTTCATTTAGATACAAAGTTGACATCATTGGGTTTTGATTTTTCTGATGGTAACGGTTTCTTTTTTGGTAAATATGAGTAATGATTGTTATTTATCCATGAAATGGACAGGTTGTTCAAAAATAAGGAATGGATATTTTGCAAATGCATGAGCAACTCATGTACTAAATACAAAACCACAAGGTCTATAAAATCCGAAGGTCTATTGCAAAACATGGATACCTTTAAAGACTTTTATTCGTGTTGTTTACCAATGATCTATTCAGTTGAATATCCTGACAACCCGAAAATTCTCCTATCTAAGTGAAAAAACAATACACCAATAAGACACTTTTTAAGAATTGCATGTGTTAGGTTTTTATATAGAATTCTGTACGCCTAAGTTGATGAAAGTTTGTTCAGACATAAACCCAAAGGACATAGGGTATGGCTACAAAAGAAGAGGTTTGAATTTTTGGAATAGTAGAGGATTGGGAAGCATCAACGCTTATTTCGATCATCAAAGAAAATTGTTTACAAGACACAGCAATTTATTCTGATGAATGGCCTGATTATATGCAAATTTCTTCTAACTTTTTTATTAAGGTTGCTTAAATTCTTATTTTTATTCATTTAAAATATTTAAAAGGTTTTTGAAAAATGTATTATTCAAACAAAATTGTTCAATAAAACTTGGAGAATCTAGTTAAGCATTTCATATTCTTAGCAATGTCAACATACTGCAATCATACACATACTAATTAATATATAACATAAGACAAGGCCTTCTTTAAAATATTTGATTTAATTGTTTAATATGGAAATGTAATTGAGGAGTAATAAAAATAAATATGATTTATTATGTTTTTTAAGTATTAATTTTGGTATAAAATGTATTTTTGTTTTATAATATTACATTGATGTTTTTACAATGGGGGTGAATATTACAGAAATCCGATATTATTTTAGAATTAATTGATTTATTTAAAATTAATTAAAACTCAATTAAATTAGCAATGGTAATTTTTTTAATTTCCACATATACTTGTTTCCACTATAAAAATAGGGTTTGTACATAAACGAAGTCAGATTCTGTACCCAGAGTTAATTAGTTCATTCATTTGAGAAAAAATGTAATCGCAACAATATTAAAATTTTTTAAAAATACCTCCGTTTTAATGTTGCTTGAAAGAAATCATGTTTACGTTGAATTTATGTTAATGAAATAAATTTTTGAAGAGTGATTGAATTTAATTACTTTTAAAAGTGATCCAATGGAAGGCTTGGAAAATTTTTGTATAAATACAGAATCTAATATGATAATAATTAATGATAAAAGTGAGTATTTAAAATATATTTATTCAACATCCAGAGATTTGAATTTTATGAAAACATACTTTAGTAAGCCATTTAACTTGTCTGGCTCCTACAACACCTGGAATGATTACTCGCAGTGGATAGCCATGATCCAAGGGGAGTTCTTCATTATTCATTTCCCAAGCTAAGAGGACATCTGATTGAGGATCGAGTGCTATTTCAATAGGAATTGATGCGCCGTATCTTGCACCAACTGGATCGAAATCCAGGCCTTCAAATTGAATATGCCTGGCGCCCATTTCAATGAGATTTTTGTAATGCAAATCATATGCATCAAGAAAATCAACCAATTTTATCCCAGTCCATTTTGCTGTTGATATTGCACCATAACTCCAGCCCAAACCTTTAACGTGTTTAAAATTAAACATATCCTTGCGTCTATTGCCAGAACACATAATAGTAGATTCAACACTGTTGACAGAAGCCAAATTTTTAACTTCATCTATTTTCAAATTAATTTTCTTATTCTCAGTTCCGATTCCTTCCACTGTTAAACGGAATTTTCTAAATTATAAAAACTACTGAATATATTGTATTTTTGAAAAAATGTTCTTAATTTCAATATGGAGTTACTGCAGTGTTTATGACTAACAATAGGACGATGTAAATTTACCATTTTAACTTTATTATACTTTTGGAATGTGATGGTACTAATGATTTTCAGCATTTTTTTCTATCTCATGTGGTGTCCTTTAACTTATGGCAATACTCTGTATATATATATATATATATTTCAATAATGCTAAGTCGGATTCATGAAATTGCCAATTACGTAAAATAAAAAAACATCATTTACTTTGTATTTTGATGAAATTTATTGTTTAAATGTTTCTAGAGGAATATTTACATATTTTAATATTGCGGGACTTCTGGAGGTCGGTTTATCAATCTAATTTGTAGCATCAATACCGTAAATCTAACGTCAGTATCAAAATATCTTATTCACTGACGGTTAATGGATATAACACGGCCGATTTCATGGTATTGTGTAATATATATAATACATCAAAATGAAAACTATTTTCATACATTACATCAGGCATGCTCAACTTACGGCCCGCGGGCCAGATCCGGCCCTTTAACAACTAGAACATGTCATTCGTTTACCAAAAAGAATATTAGCATTAAAAGTCTTGCTGTGATTAGTAGACCATCAAAATCACATCTGGGTTCTATTTGCTTGCCAACTGTAATGCAGCAGTGTATCTGTAGTAAATATTTGATGTGGGCCAAATACCACCCATTATGTTTAACTACAGTCTTACAATTAGTAACTAATACGATCCACAGTGTCATGTAGGTTTTCTGTAACTGTATGCAAGCAGCCAATCAATGTTTCTTGTCTGATTATTTTTGTATGAAGTGTTGGCTTTATTTTAAAATCTCGTTCTATCTTGATTAAAAATTAAATTTTACTATAGTTATCAGGTATTCAGTATTAATTTAATAAAATTTACAACCACTAAGTATGAACTCAACAAAAAAGAGGAAAGTAGAGAGTGAATGCCGTTTATTTAATGAACAGTGCACTCCAGAATATTTTTTGTTGACTGTAAGAATATGTTAGTTTGCTTAATCTGTCAACAAACTGTTGCTGTTAGAAAAGAATTTAATGTAAAGATGCATTACTAGACTCAGCATGTAGAAAAATTTGACAAGCTTAATGGCCAGCTGAGAAAGGATGAAATTCAGAACTCTCAAGACAGCAAACATTATTTACAAAAGTGAATAAAGATGTGGAATGTGTAACCAAGGCGAGTTTTGAAAAATGTGATATCATTGCTAAAAAACTGAAACCATTTTCTGATGGCGAATTTATCAAAGAATGCATTGATTCAGCTGTTGATTGTCTTTGCCCAGAAACGAAACAACTTTTCTCAAGCATCAGTCTGTTTCGAATGACAGTGACAAGGCGAATAGATTATATCCCCGAACACATCGAAGCCGTATCGAAAGAAAAAGCAGAGAACTTCGATGCATATTCAATTAGTTTAGACAGTGCACAATTAGCTATTTCTGTCTGTAGAGTTCACAGTGATTTTAACATTACAAAAGAATTGCTAAAATTAGCTAGTATGAAGGGGACAACAACTGGAGAAGATATTTTTGATGAATTTAAAGACGCTTTGCAAGAAAATAATCTTGATCTTTTAAAACTAACTGGGATTACAACAGATGGAGCTCCTGCAATGGTTGAGAAAAAGAATGGGCTTATTGGTTTGTTCCAAACAGGGCTGGACAAATCCGACAATAATACAAAACTTATTGCATCACACTGCATGATACATCAGGAAAATTTATGTGCGAAGCAATTGAAGATGGACCATGTTATGTCAGTTGTTATTAAAACTGTCAATTTTATTGAGCACGTGGATTAAATCACAGGCCATTTAAAGCATTTCTTGCAGACCTAGAGGTAGAATACTGTGATGTCATTTGCTACAGTGAGGTTCCTGACTCAGTAGAGGAAAGGTTCTGCAGCGATTCTACAATCTTCGTAAAGAAATTTTAGTTTTCATGGAAATGAAGGAAAAGTTTGTTCCGGAGTTATTGGATGTCAGTTGGATTTAGCTTTTTTGGTTGACATCACAACTCATCTGAATAATCTTAATACAGCATTACAAGGTAAAAATCAACTAGTAAACAATCTTTATGATCATATCAAAGCATTTCAAGCCAAACTCAAACTATGGGAATTTCAGTTTTAGAAAGGTGACACAGTACATTTTCCATGTCCGACTGTATGCAAAAAATGAAGATTTGGATAAAATTAAGGAGTATACTGAACAAATTTCAATTCTGAGAACAGAGTTCAATACAAGATTTTCAGGTTTTGCAGCTCATGAACATGATTTCAAACTATTTTCAGATCCATTCAATTTTAATGCAGAGGCTGCCCCACACTCAGTTCAAATGGAACTGATTGAACTTCAGTGCAACAGTGACCTGCAAAGAAAACATCATGAAGTATCTTTGATTCAATTTTACAAACTTTATGTTTCCCCAGTAAAATTTCCATCAATTCGTCTTCATGCGCTTAAAATGGGATCACTTTTTCCTAGCACCTATATACGCAAACAGTTTTTTTCAAAAATAAAACTCACTAATAGCAAAAACAAGTGCAGTCTGAGTGATGACAATCTATCAAATCAAATTCGTGTGGCAACATCAAATATTAAGGCAAACATTTCTGAACTGTGTCACGACAAAAAGTGTCAAATGTCACACTAGAATAGACGGGTTGCGATGATTAATGTTTGCGAATTTTAGATGTATGGTAGTATTCTGTAAAACGAGATTTGCTAAATAATTCAAGTATTTTAATGTGCAAGTATTTTAATATTTTAAATTAAACATCTTGAAATTTAGAAGAATAGTAATTTAAGTTTAACTATATATGCCGATTATTTAACTTTAATTTATACTTTAATATGTTTTGTTTAAATGTAAATTTTATTGAAACTGTATCCTTAAGTTTGTTCTGGCCCTAACAGCATCCCAAAATTAATAACTGGCTCTCGGGTAAATACAAGTTTAGCAAGTCTGCATTACATTATAAATCATATTATGATAAACACTGTAGTTCTAAATTTTGGGTGGTTATGATAACTTTATCATGTGACGTAATTCTCATTTTAAAGAAAAATTTTTATAACTTTGATAAAAAATTATCTAGAATTTACTGAATTTTTACGTTTTCTCTTTGTAAATAGATTTCTATTTAACAATTGATAGCGCCAGCCACAGATCATTAACAATAGTTATCGCTTTGTTGTTGATTATCATTTTGTTCAGTGGCACCCTTCGCTGATTTTGATTTTCTATCCAAATGCTAATAAGAGACTTAATTTTTATCATGATTGAAAAGATTATAATGGAGTAGCAGCTGTAGAAAACTCTTATTTGATCAACATTTCGATTACAAATTGTTCTTTCTGTAGTAAGTTTACATAAAAATTTAACCAACTGAAATAAATAGGAAACCCCTTTTATATAAATTTAAACAACGCAAATAGAAATATTTACGACACAAACCCAGGTTTTGATATATCATGTTTTTGTTTAATATAATTTTTTAAAAATTGAGAATTACGTGGAATTCCAAATTGATACCAGGGGGTTTTTAATTCCAGTAGGAGATTGGAACATCTCTTGTAGATCGTAGTTTTTTCTTCATTATGTAACACAAATATTTGGCAGGTTTTTATTAAATGTTATGAATAAAACCATTAATTAAAAATCAGTGCTGAAAATTTTTAGAAATTAGAAAAATAAATTTCGACCTAGAAATATTGAAATGAGAAAATAAAGCAGAAATAGATAAAAATTAACAAAAAATATTTCAAATTTCTATTTAAAACAAATAAACATACAGTAACTACTCCCTTATCGACCAAACTCTAATAAGAGAGCATCAATTAAGGACAGCACCTAAGAAGGGGGATGGATGAGTCTTCGCAAGAGAGACAAATGGGGACTCTATGGAGGGGGGCAGTTGCTTAGAACATCCACAGCAGCATTGGTCGTTTAAATATTATACCTAATGGATTAATGATTTTTTATAAATTTCTATTCTTTTTTATATACTATATATGGTAAGTAAGTAAACGGCATGTTTCATGTTCCCTATTTTACCCATTTAATGCATTTTTTTTTCTATTTTTCAACCGACATATATATTGTTGAAATTATATTAAACCTATATGCTTATAAATTATTTATTCTTCTGAAAATAAAGGATATCGGTTTTTGGAGGAATTTCCTTGGGGGGAGCGGTGTTCATGAAAAGCGACAAAAGGAAGGTGGATCAGAAATTGATTATTTTGCGGGGCGTCCTTAATGGATGCTTTCTAACCATCATTTTTATACTGTATAACCTCCGTTAATATAGACTTTTTAATAAATTTTATTATTTCATACTCAAAAAGCCACCATTTTCAAGAAAACACCACCTTTTTTCAGTCCCGTTTTTGGCAGATAATATAGTGGTTATTTAATGTGCATATAAAACTAATATGTGATTTATAAAAATTAAGTTATATTCCGGAGCCTTGAGTGTAATTGTAAGGAGAATTAATACATTTATGCTACGATGTAAAAATCAAGTAATATAATGAATGTAAAAACTGACATTAATATAAATACGATATCTGAATATATATATATATATATATATATATATTATATATATATATATATATGCACAAATGTGCTGAAATTTATGTTAAAAGTGCATTTGTTTAACGTCGAATTTTATTGGTCAGACTTTTTGAAACGTAATTATTAAACGAAATAAATGTGAAATTATTTTTCTTATAATATTTACAAAAATAATTTATACAGTAACAGTAAGGAAATAATTTAAAGTCGATTAATTTCAAAAAAATAATTACCACTCTGGTTTGGAATTGATTTATAAATCTATGTAGGTATTAATCAATATTTCACCAATTTCAATAAAACAAAATTTGCAATTTATGAATTGAATTTTCAAAAATGAGAATCTAGTAAATCAAATTGTCATTTTAAAAATAAATTCTAAATATTCTGAATTGGAGCCGATATTGTTGTTATTGTTATTATTATTTTTTATTTAATTTCACATTTTGGTTCTAACTTCATCTAAATTTAAAACTATCAATGAAAGTGAATTGAATATTTTTATGAAAATTTTGCGCCAAATTTAATTTGTATATTATTATCAAACAGAATTTATGAGGTTTGTACTTTTGTCGTTGAACAATTTTATTTCACAGTCATCCGAAAATCGAATTTATCTATTAAATGATGCAAATTTTATTCAGTGACATCATTTATCTTTTTGTTCTTCTTTGATCTATTTCGTAATTAAAATTACTTTTATCTTCATTTAATTATGACAAGATAAATTTAATGCTAAACAAAATGGCGTATTTTCCCGCATATAACCCGCAGGGTATGCCCGTATATCTTCTATATGCCATATATATTTCAAATTCACTTTTTTAAATTTCAAATTCAAATTAATTAAAAATCAAAATCAAAATAATTAAATAGCTTCTTTAGTTAAAATTAAATTAAATTTTGAAAATCAACCTTATATTAATAAACATGACTGCGAATTTCTAAACAACAAATACATTATATCAACTATTTACCAAAACTAATAAGCGCTTTTAATTTAATGTAATGGTTGGCCACCTGGAGCCTATGGCAATTTCATAGTCATGTCAACATAATAATTATTATAATCGGATTGGGTAACAGTTGCTAAAGACTCTTGAATCACATTCTCGAAATTTAAATCGGTTCTTGATTCAGCCAACAAATTTCTCGCACATAATTTGGCTTTAGAAAAACCTTTTCAATTGGGTTCAGCATTGGCGAATAAGGTTGGAGATAAACAAGAGATGTTGTCCCAACCTTATCCCTCACTTCTTGAGTTTTGTGAATAGTGCAATTATCCAAAACAAGCCATGCACACATAATGTTTGCTTCTTTTAATGTTTGAAATAATCCACCCAGAAAATAAATAAAAACATTCACATTTACTGTTGAGTTTGCAATTATTTGCTTGTGTACAATGTAATAAGGGAGACATTTCGCCCTCACAGAGTTGGAATAATTACGTGAGCTCCTGTATTTATTTTTGATCGAGCTTTGGTTCTACGAAGATGGCAATTAAAACCAGACTCATCAATAAAGACGATTTTTTCTCTTATTATAGGTGCGTTGAGTGAAAAATTTAAAGCATATTCTTTTCTTTGCAAGATCGTGGAGGGGGAATTTAAACGATCAAGATTCAATGTCGCTGTCTTCAATGTGATCCTTAATCTTTTTTAATGCATTATTTATAGAAGTTGTTGTCAGATTGATATGTTTCTCGTTCATTATTTTTTTGCTGATGGATTTTAAGGTGATGGCCGGATTTTGCTCAACAATATCTTCTATTGCAGACATTATTTTACTGGTTATTTTAGCAGTTTTTTTTCCATCACATTTTTTTTAGAAGAATTAAACACACATCAGTTTTATACCGTATATTTATTTATACCTGATATTTCTGCCGCTTCAACAATAGTTTTCCCTTCCTCGTAACATTTTACAAAAATCTTTTTCTTATACAAACTAGTGGTATTGTATGCCGACATATTATATCGCCTAATTTGAATAACAGCCGTATTCGAATTTGTTTTTGCTGTTGGGCAAATCAAGTTCTGCCTGTTGTTGAAATATAGAACGAATCTGTTGATTCGAAAAAGTTCTGTTCATTAGTGTTGTTAAGTTGATTTTCCGATTTGTCAAGTAAAATGTTCTCATCAAATTTAATGTATATCTTAATTTGGGTTATGTTTTATAGGTTAAATATCGAATTATAACTACTATTAATTACATCTCTCTGTATTGCAAGGAAAATTTTGACGTTTAATAACTTGAAGTTCGAATTGAATATAATTTTAATTTTAATTTTAATTTCAATTAAATTAAAACAACTTTTTATTTATTTTGATTTTGCATTTCAATTAATTTGAAATTTAAAAAAGTGGATTTGAAATTTAAAAAAGTGAATTTGAAGTTTAAAAAAGTGAATTTGAAATTTAAAACCTTTATATGGCATATAGATGATAGACGAGAAGATATTCGGATATAAGTGTATTAGAAAGAAAAATCATTACTCTATAGTCAAAATTTAAATGAAGATAAAAAAACCTATTCAGTTTCGGTTTATAATTTGTAAATTATAATTTAGAATTCCAGAACCGTCACAGAACGAGTAAATTATCTAATATGGGGTGAGTTCTCAAACTTTCAGCAATTAGAATAAGCTTAAAGTAACCCGGTAAAAAAGAGATTTAGAACTATCGTGTGATGGGGGACTCCAAAATGAATTTAAGAAAGAAAAGTCAAGCGATTTTTGGCTTAAAAGAAGAAATGATTATGCTTTGATATTTGAAAAAGCTTTGAAAAATTTTACGCCTTTCAGTACATCATACTGAACTAAACGTCAACTTGAGCCTAATCTACGCCTAAAATTAACAAAAATTTCACCAAATGTGAAAATACTGTGTGCACTAAAACAAGCACATCCATCCTAATAACAACAATTTGATATTCCAATCATTCTTTGTGTCATTTTCAAATTTGAAAAGGTTAAATAAAGCTCTATTTAAAATATCTTTTTTAGTTTATTGGAAAGATTGTCTTGTTTGATATTTAAGAAGAGGCGGATCCCAACTACAAAATCTAGGGGGTGCTATTTTTTTCAGTCATAGTCATAGTTTTACAGACATTGAAATATTCTCCAAATGTAAGTCTCAAAGGCTGACATTGAGAGAAAAATATGTTTTTACTTTGCACAAAAACCTATTCGTGTTTTACATTAATTTTAATAAAGGAAAGAAATATTTGTAAATACCAATTTTTGTAATTCCTGATGAAACGCACCCTTTTGATACTTATAATTTGAAACAAATTTATTAAATCACAAAAAATTCTATTAACGCCATACAACCACGAGGCATCCATCACTATTAATTAAAAAAGTAAAATTGGATGGCGGAGAAAAGCCTACTTTTCTATCATTTGACCTTTGTCTTTCACATTCATAAGCTTTTTGTCGAAGGCATTCGGGCGCACACCCCTCAACCGCCAGATCCGCCTTTGCATTTAAGTATACAGAACAATAATTCAAATCTTTTACAAGGTATTTTTAAGAAAATGAAAAATAAGTGGTTCGTCAATTTTTTTTGGTTATTGTTAGAAGTTGCTAACACATCTTCAAAATTATCTTGAATAACATTTGCATTAAAAGAACTCATTTTCTAAAAATTTATTTCTAATTTAATATTATTTAATATTTTAACAAACTTTCAAGCATTGGACCAAATAATTTAAAATAATTTATCAGAGAGATTCAATATTAAATTTTTTATAAAAGTTGAAGAATTTTATATTTAAATTTTAATCAAAGCTTATTATGCGAATCTATTTTAAAAAATTATAAAATAGATTAAAAATAGATTAAAATAGTTAAAAATTTTACTAATAAAAACTTATTTTAATTTTTTTAAAATTCTTTAAATTCATTTAAATCTCTCTGGCAAATAATCCGAAATTTTCAATTTTCTGCTGAAAACCCCTCACAACTATAATGTGGTACGTAAGCAAAAAAAGATTGGGAACCATTGCTTTACAGTATTTGTTGATTTTATCGTATTTTTTAATTAAATTTATATACTCTATAAACAGGTATTTAATAAACAAGATATTAACTGCTATTATCTACAATTTACCATCATTTAATGTGCAACTTGCCAATTCTTAAACCCAAATATTTATTTAACCGTAAAATTTTAACGTAATAATTTTTGGAATACATTATATTTATTAAGTCATCTATTTGAATTTTTACCTGTTCAAAGAAATTGAAAACCTGAAACGTGCTAATCTGACTGGCGAATACATAAAGAGTAAAATGGATTTGTTGTCTCGTTTGAAGTGCATTATTCTATTAAGTGTTATCATACTGAAAAAAAGATTTTTATGGGGTTTTTAATTCTAAGTGTAATTAGTTAATTGTTGTAAGAGCATTGCAAAACCCACCTCTTTTTGAGGAATGTGTTTTAATTTTAAAAATTTTGACTGACATTTTAAAATTAAATTTAAATATTTTCTGGGCAGAGTATGTCTCATCAGGTTTTATTGATTTTTTATGCATTGGATGCGCAATAGGATTCTTTATGTTTAAGTGTAAAATTTAAAATTCAATTTTAAAATATTTTTGTAAAAATCTCAAATATCTTATCCAGTTCTCTTTATAACCAAGTTCGCATTCAAAGCATTAAAATAATCAAGAAAACAAAAGAAAACACTGCATTCGTCAGTAAGTTGGGAAGATGTTGTACACACATATCTCCTGGTAAGTAGCAGAAAATACAGGTTTCTTATATAGTATTTTTAAATGATTTTTGTCAACAGTTGTTAATATTGGTTTCGATGAATCTTGGATCAGTATTGAAAAACAAAAATGTGAAAAATATTTAAATAATGTGCATAGGGTTATTCAATGCAATTCTACCCATATCAGTAAAATATAAGAAACTCGAGGGATAAAACAACACAGGGGTTTTGAATTTAGTTTGGAGAGCCTGTGAATTAGCTGTCGATTAAAACTCTTTCAGAATAAAAACCAAAAATTTGATAAATCTTCCTAATCAAAAAAAAGTTATTGATCTATTGTCATTTAATAATAGAGTAAAATAAATTACTTCACTGGAATAATTATGCTATCGGTGTTTAATCGATAAATCATTACCAGTGTTCCTTGTAGACAAATAATTAAGCGTAATCAATTCGTAAGTCCTTCGATAAACATTTTCAACACAAAATTATTTAGACATTTATACGATATCAATCGAACATTTATATCATTTTAATAACTTATTCCAACAGTGTTTAATTGTGCAAATTTGACTGAATTGATAGTTAACAAAAGTGCTAATTTTACTGATTTTGGGGCTTATAAAAATACGCTATTGGCATAATTAATTTATTTACTTCAATGAGATGATAAATATATTCTACTTATTAATTGCATAATTTTTTTGGTATCCTCTCACTTCCCAGAATCTTGTTATCAAGAATTTCATTAATTTATTTGTTTATAATGTGATGAATGTGCTTGTTTATTAATATAAGTTTATCAAATCTGGGGTTCATTGAAAAGGGAGATACACATAGCTCTGTTTCTACTACTAAGGAAACTCAATATTTATATTTCATTGTAGCTAACTCAGAAAATTCCGTTTCGCATAAATAAAATGGAACGAACGGGAACAGTACTGGTACTGTTTTGCTTGAAAGAGTATTATATTATTCCCCTCGATTCAACTAAAACTGAACTAGAGTTTAACATTATTAACCAGCGTGCTATATTATAAACAATAAAGAATTAATTTAAGAAAATAAATGAAAATTTTACAAATATAATATTAAAATATGTTTAATTATGGAATTTAAAATTGAATATTCTGGAAAACTTTTAGAGTCTCCCTCTCATTTTGGAAATCAATTATTTGCATCATCAATCATTCTAAAATAAAATAAGTCTAGCCGTAAAAACATAGTTTGTAAAACTCTATATCTCACTCTCAAAATTAAAATTTCAATGTGTGTGCTCAATGCTGTGAAATATTTAACCTTTTCGCGACGTGCTATTTTCCTATTAAATATGCCTATAAGACGGATAGTTTCGTTGAAATCACAAGTACTAATTTAATAAATCTATAAACTTCGATAGTTATCAAGTATGCAAATAAAATAACATGAAAGTTTAAACTTGCCTATTTAAAAAATTTATTCATCAGAATAGACGAACAAATTGAAATTTTTTAAAAAGGTTGATTATAATACATTCGATCGGTTTGAAATTTTGTAAGAATTCATTGTTCTCGGCGATAAATCTATCTGCCAAATTTCAACTAGATTTGATTACGGGAAGTATATTTATTTGCCATTACAGGATTTGCGTGGTTCATTCAAACATACAAAGTGAAGTTAATATAGAGTTAAAAACAAATTTTAATTTTGACATTCGAAAGAATAAAAGTTGACAAGCTATGGATTAGTAGAAATTATCATTCTAAATTGAGTTGTTTATCTAAATGGAATAAGTGAAAAAATTGTCATTTTAACTAATTAGCTTCAATATTATTTGGTCTTGATTATTTGGGATAGAATATATGGAGTCAGACTTGTGCTTTAGTCTTCTGAAGAAAGAATAAAAATAACAAGATAATATAAAAGCAGAATGTTTAAATCATTAAAGAAAATTTAATTGAAAATACTCATTTAAAGAAACTTCCACTAAATAATTTTAATAATTATTATGAATAACAGCTTACACTTTTGGTTATGAAGCCCCCGGTATCTCTCATATGACTCTTTAGTACAAAAAAATCCGCTTTACTTAATTATAGTTTCTTTTTTATTGTTGTTAGTCCTAAATTCTTGGTGAATTTTAGTAGAATCATTGCTAAGTGTTTTTTGAAAATGTAGTTTCAAAGTGCTTAAACTAAAAATCAATTTCCTCACTAAATCTTATGGTTTCTTTGTTATAAAAAATAAGTATCCAAGTATTAATTTCTTTTGAATTTTTGAAAAGTTACCATCTGCTTTCTCCAATTCCTTATTCTTGACCTAATCAACATTATTACCTTAGAATGCCTCTTCAACCTCATTATATTTATTGGCCAAGTTATTATTATATTCAAATTATTTCATTTTAAATTGCCCATATTATGCGCTGGTTCCAGAAAATAAAACAAACAGTTAATTATTGAAATTTTAAAAAAATTGAAGTGACTTTGTAAAAGTATTAATATAGTAAAAAATAATATTTTTATACTATAACGTCGAGTGTAAAGTCTTGGTACCTTTCATAAACACGTATCTGGTACAGTAAATATACAGATTTGTAATTGTACCGATATAAAAGAAATCGCCACTTTTCATTAATATTATTATTATTGGTAGTTGCATGAATTATGGTCAACCCTCTAAAGGCTACCACGTGTTTCATGGATCGTAAATCAAAGGTTAAGTGGCTGTTCGACGAGTAGTATTTATATCGAGAATTGATGAACCTAATAAAGTTTTAGTGTTTATATCAAAGGTTTTTAGAAACCAAAAAAGCATCCTCACTTTGTAAAGTTCAAAATGAGCATCAAAGTAGCCTTTCTTTATGATGGAATAAAGTGATAACCAAGAAAAATAGGTCGACCTACAGATGTGGAATTCGCTATGAAAAATAAAATAAGTCACGCCACTAAAACTAACCCTGGATCATATATCCATCCTGAAGTTGCCAACAGAGAAAGACAATTACAAGATTGCATCAGGATTTTTTGTGACAAGTACAAATTACATCTTTGCGTCACCAAAGAAAAAATGGTGTTGTCGAGTCCTATTTACAAACTCTCTACTTGTAAATATTCTTTATCTCCATTTCTTTTCAAACTATTAATCAATATTGTGTTTTATATGCAAAACAAATTTCAATATTATCTTTCACGTGTGCTCACTAGTTTTTATGAAATCCATTTCAAAATATGAGTTTGAATTAAAACGTTTTATTTAAAATTATTTTTAAAACAATTTACGAACTTCTTACCAGTTTATAAATAAAATTAATTATTTGAGAAAGGTTTAAAATATTACGCTTCTTTACACAAACACCTGGTTCACATTTCCCCATACTCAAATCCTTACTTATAACTCCGTTTCAACTTTGTTTTTTGCAATTTAACTGCCGATATAATCTTAATTTGTTGAAAGGCAGGTGAGAGTAAAAGCTAATTTATAAGAACTACTTCAAATGTAATTGACGAAATTAAGAAAGACTTTTAAAGTCTTATTTATATTTAAGTAAATAAATTAAGATTGGTTAACAAACACTTGAAAAACTTTTCTGGAAATTGGTGCCAAATGAATAAAATATTGATTTATAATCTGATGAAAATGACAGTTGAAAATAAAAATAGTTCTGGTGTAAAAATAACAATAGAGTTAACTGAAAAGTTTAATATTTTTAGAATTATTTATATTTAGTTACTTAAATATAAACCTTATTTTACATTTTAAATTAATTTTATTGAATGAATAAATTATTTTATAAACATATCATGCACAAAATTATGTTTTTCTAACCATCTTTTTTGGTTATAAATTAAATATTCATCTAATGTTTGGCTATAAATGTTTCAGTATGAAAATTTAAAAAATCTGGCTATTTTAATTCCGATTCTCGAATAACAAGATCTAAACATTGAAATTGTTATTGAGTCGAGTCCGACGCTAAGTAACTGGACGCAATCTTCAAATAATGTAAATCTGGCAAGCTTTGCAATTTCACTATAAATTACAAAAAGAGGGAAACCATTCACATATGATGAGTACTTCAAAGATTGATTCATACGTGGAGCTGAATAATTGTTTCGTGATTTAAAAAACAAAACAGTAATAATGAAGAAAATCAAACATTTTCCATTATGTGCTAAAACAATACAAGATTGAACTGCTAAACTTGAACTGGCTTCTGTGTTATCCCTTGCTATTGATGAGTCTTGCAGCATAAAAGACACGGAACAAATTGACATTTTTGTCAGGTATATATCGTCCCAAGATCCAAAAGAAGAACAGCTAGAATTCATACCGTTCTTAGAGCAAACTCGCGGAGAAGATATATCAAATGATGTGCAAAAATACCTGGAAGACTATGAAACCAATATAAATAAAATCTTTTCTGTAGCAACTAATGGAACCAGAAGTATGAAAAGGAATACATAAAGGAGTAACAACGATTCTTCTGCAAAAAATAAACCATGAAATTTTAACGTTTCACTGCCTAATTCATAGGGCGCTTTGTGTCCAAACATTTCCTGTCGAAATAGTTGAGGTCATGAACTTGGTAATTAAAATCATTAACATTATTTTGGCAGAAGCACTCTACCATCGACAGTTTAAGGAATTTCTTGAAGAAATAGAAAACCTGAATTCTGACCTGCTTCTGCACATAAAAATGCGATGGCTTACCAGGGGTAATGTAGTGAAATGTTTTGCTATTGTCTTGAGTGAAATAAAAACTTTTTTTAATGAAAAAGGCATTTTCCATCACGAGTTGAAAGAAGAAAAAGAGCTGCAAAACTTCCACTTCATGGTGGATATCACAAAGACATTAAATGAGCTAAATGTAAAACTATAAGGAAAGGAAAACCTAGTCTATACCTTGCTTGAAGAAGTAGTTTGTATCGAAAATAAATTACTTCTTTTTGTCGAAGACACGGAAAACAGTAAATTACTTCATTTCGAAAATCTGAAGCAATATCGTGATGAAACCAATGCAACTGTTGACACGAATTACTTCAGCATGGCTATAAACAAAATGAAGGATGGATTTGAGCAATTCAAAACAAACGCAAGTACTCTGGTGTTCATAGTAAATCCTCTCAACACAAATACAAATGATATAAATATTGATCCATTCGGAATTAATGATTGTTCGCTTCAAATGCAATTGGTGGATTTGAAAACCAAACGTTTGTGGAGTGGCAAGTTCACAGAACTCAACACCAAGTTAGAAGAGTTGGGGGTCCAGAAAAGCATACACGCCACGCTACACAAGTGGGCATCTCTATAAGAATAGCAGCGAGTTGATGTACTCATATTTAACGCATGGAATAGTCTTACAGAATGCTATAGTGAGGTGAAGAAGTTGACATTTGGAGTAGTGACGGGTCAACATATTTGTGCGAGCAAGCGTTCTCTTGCATGAATATAATAAAAATTAAAGTAAGAAGCATGCTTGAAATGGAAAACAATAAGGTATGAGCCAGATTTAAAAAAACTTTTAAAAGGCATACAAAGCCAATGCTCCGATTGATGTATAAAATTCTGTTGAAAAAATACAAAATTTAAGATGTGACGCCACAGTTCTTAAACACCCTCTTTCCAGTCGTCACAAATGTGTGACCCCCTCCCCCTAGGTGCGTGACATCATTTATGGACGGCCCAAAAACCTATTGGTGATAAAAATTGACGTTTCAAAATTTAAAGTTTTATCTAATAGCAATGTATTACCTGTGAAGCTCTGATGATAAAATCATTTAACCCAAAAATCAACAAACAAAATGCATTTTGAGAGGTTTTAATTAATATTTTTGGTATTATGCACATTCATTATATAATTACTAATAAACCGATAAGTATAATTGATTTTATTGAAATTGTTTAGTGACAAATTATGCTAGCTGAGCTGTGGAACAATATTCAAGAAAATATGTTGAAAAATAATATTTTCTTATTTATCTGAATAAATTGATAGTTTTTTCTTTATCGATCAAAATGCCTTTAACTATGACCCCTGACAATAATGGCTGCCGTTCTGAAACCGAATTTTCTTCAATCAGCAGTTTATTCAGCCAATTAAAATTTGTAATTTCGTTTATCCAATTCCGATGATTTCTCACCACAATTAAATGTTTAAATAATCAATTAAATAATTCGATTTTGTGTTTTTATTTCTTAGCCCCTCCTCACTGTGTATTGGCCAGTTTGTTCGCTTTATTAATAGCTATTCACTCCCCCCCCCGCTCTATTTTCCGGGAATTTTATTGATTTTTCAATTTAAAATTCAATTAATTGTGTATTAATCAATTGAAATCGATTGTGCCAAATGCTTATCAAATAGAACAAATGGAGATATCGGAAACTGAAATTAGAAATTGCGGTTGTTT
This sequence comes from Schmidtea mediterranea, assembly GCA_022537955.1. Classification (NCBI taxonomy): domain Eukaryota; kingdom Metazoa; phylum Platyhelminthes; order Tricladida; family Dugesiidae; genus Schmidtea; species Schmidtea mediterranea. Next base: position 77,279,777 of record CM039679.1, on the reverse strand, counting down.
GAATTATATTTATCAATTGTTTATGTGAAGCATTAAACTGACTCTATGTCAACCACTGGAACCGGCAGATGATTCCGGACGAAGAATAAAGGATTCGGAGTGAGGAAATTTTCCGCTAATAATTCACTGGGAGTCTCGGCATTGAAAGGTTTCTGATTGACAACTTTCAATGCAGGGTGACGCTCGGGGTCAGTACGGAAAGGATCATCAATGCACTCATTTTTCTGAGGGATATATTGTGCTTATTTTTACGTTAGATTGCAAAATTACTTTCTCATTTGGATCATTGACTATTTCACCGATTTCCAGTTCTTTTAAAATATCCATTACTTCTTTGTTATCTTTGTGAACTGCGTACAGTGACCAATACGGCTCGACAGCCCCTCCGGCAGCAAGTTTAATTTTATCCCCACCCGGATGACTTTCAATAAAATTTGTTATGTCATAGACTTTATTTTTATACGTGACCCACACTCCTGTTTCTTTTGTTTTGTGTTTGCAAATTTCTTCTTTAGTGTACAACTTAGTTGCACAATACGCTGTCTGATGATGAAAGCTCTTCGATACCTTTTTTATTCCAAAGTACAAAAAGCTACCCATTAAAATACCTGGTTTTAGTTCTATTAAAAAATTATTAAAAAAAATATATAAGTTTACTGTAAATTGGAACTTTAAAGCTGAATTTTTCTGATTCTTCTGAATTTCTGGTTTTTTTTGACTCATTTTCATTATAGCAAAATGAAAATCTTATATTCTAACATAATATATATATATATATATTAAGTAATTTATATATTGCAATGAAATTTACTTTAAAATGAAATAAAATATTATTTTTACAAATCTTCTTAAGAAAATAATTAGCCATAAAATTTAGGAAACGATGTCGAAATAAGGCTAATTTTTAACTGAGAAAATTGAATATTTCCAATAAATTTTTAAATTAAAATTTATTTATGCAATTCAAGTTAAATTGTTTTCTGAAACATACATACTTTCACGATTATTAAAACAAACGTAATGAAGGTCAGTTCATGAAAATGAATTCAGGAAATGAAAAGGAATCCATGAAATTCAATATGATTTTTATTCACCAGCCTTGTCTTAATTTAATACTATAAAATATTTGTACAAATTTATCATGAAAATTAGTTAGCGTTATTTGTTTGGCTTTTTGATCTTATAAACATTTGTTGGGCCAGAACACATACGGCCTTGGAAAATGTTTAAATGAATCGGTAACACACATGCAAACATAACAAGCAAATTTAAAATAAATCTATTAAAACATCAATTAAACCCTATCAAATATGAGGAAAAAGATAATTACATATAAAATAACAAACATAAAAATAAATTAAAATATTAACAAAATGCAACAAGATCCGCACGATACAAATACAAACATAACATGAAAACCCAACAAGTTCGACCGAAATTTGATAAATTAATAAAAGTTCATGAAAATGAAACTTAAACCAAAAAATTTGAATTAGTAATAATTCAATAAAAATTCAAAATAAAAAATTATTAAAAGAAATTAAAAAATAATAAAAATAAAGAATAGAATACACTAGAAAATAACAAGGTCGAATTTTGTTTTACTACATCAAAATTAACATGCGAGGTTAGAGACAGAAAATAGGTATAAATACCGATGCATTTTCACATAAAATTTAACCATTTTAACCAATTTTGAAAACGAAATCTTAGTTATTTTAAACTATTTTTGTTTGAAAATTTTCAATTCTTTGAAGACTATTTTTAGGTGAGAAGTAGTTTTATTTGGAACTCTCTCTCCACGTCACCTCCTCGCAACCTCGGTAGAGCTCTGCTTGGACGTCGGCGTGGGGGGAGAGGTATTTATTGTATTATGAAAATTTTATTTATGGAATGGATTGTATGGTAATTTTATGTTTTTACTTGTTATATGCATTAATAAATTGTTTTATGCATTTAATAAAATTAATCTGTCGAAATTTTTCCGGCCCACAGCCAACACATATCGCAAGTCAGTAAAATCAACACATAACTCAGACTCTTGTAAGAGCGTGGAAAGTGCCCGTGAAGACCCAGCATGCGGAATGCAGGGGTTGGAACGTCAATATTATCCCGTATAGAAGAAACGAGAAATAAGGAAGAAGTCTTTTGGCTGCTTCCTCGTTTCTCATTTCTGCAAAATCGACCTAAATTATCTTACACACGGCTCAAAATTATCACACCGAGTAGTCCAGTGGGCACTCATTAATTGTAATATAAGCATAAAATGCGTCTAAGGCTTATTAAAGGGAAAGGGTACGAGGGAATAAATTAACATGAAATCGTTGATATAGATAAAATTACTTCGTTATTATAAACTAAATCAAATTGATGATATAAATGTGCTTAATAAATTTAATTTGACTATAAAGTTTTAATAAAAAATAGCTATAGCATAAACTACCGATAAAAACCCCAAAGATGACCCTTAACCCGAGATTCAATACGACTATTTACCCTATAAAACCGACAATATAAATGTATATTAACATTACATAAATCGATTAAAGCATAAAGAAACGACCATAAATTTATATTAATAGATCAATGAAAACATAAAGAACCGACCATAAAATTGCATTAATAGTACATGAATCAGTAAAATTACGAGAGTAGGCTTACCACCGATATCGGATTAAAATAATTCCAGTTTAGCATAAGAAGCGCATTCCAAATACATTTTCAGTAGACGATTAATAATTATCCATTGCGAAATCCCAATGATATGAACATAATGAAATTCCAACGTGTTGAATCGCGAAAACCTTCGAGAAGAAATTACATTCCAAAAAGTTCATCGGTAGAGTTTCCAAGTATTTCCTAATATGTCGATAAAAATTATACGAAATAATTAAAACATTAACCTGCCAAGAGACTAAAATTGATCCAGCATAGTGCTCGGAATAATAAACTCCGAATTTCGTCAAAATTTCATATGCCAAAGTCGACCCGAATCGCATGATTTTCTGAAATAAACGGTAGGTAATATAAATAAGGAAATGTGAACTTACCCGAATTTAACATCGCCCCGCTCATTTCCACCTGTAGAGAATTTCATCAAAATTGGCTAACAAAAATAAAATTAGAAAAATTAATTATCAACAAATAAAATCAAACAATCCAACCTGAAAATCAATAAACCGGAAATCGTTCTGATCGCAGAGAATTGATTTAAAATAAATAAACTCATTCACCATTGTACCATAACGGAAGTACACGCATTATATATCGAAAATCCCACCTGGTTATTATTGATTGTGAAAATCATTCTTACCTTATAACATGGATTATACGGCTGTAGGGGATTTATCAGAAAAATTAAACTCTCAAGGTAGTTTTGTATAATTTCTTTTTTGACTAATTTAATGTTTAACTAACAACCATTCTAATTGCCCTTGATAGATTAAACCCTAAATTAAAATTAACCGAGATTTTCAATATTCCTGACTGCAATTTTTGTCGACTAGGTTTGCTGAAAGGCAGTTCGAATGCAAATTACCAATATTGTCCGATCATGTTCCAGGAAAGATGCAAAACTTTTTAAGTTATAAATGAAATTCTATTAAAAATTTTAGTTCCTATAAATCAGCCAGTTGTCATAACAAGGTACTGCATTGTATTAAAGCTATTATAACAATTATAAAGAAATGTAGGAGGATTATGAGTTAGAATAATTACCTGAATTCATTTGCATCGAAAGTTTTATAAATAAACCGTCGTATTTTCGTCGTTTGAAATATACTTTAATAATTAAAGATTTAATCAGATTTAATAAAATTTTGATTTTAATATTTTAAATTACAACATTATATTTATCATTTAACCTATTAACCGAAATGTTAACATAAGGTGTAAGAAAAAGTGAGTAAATACCGCGTAGATTTCAGGGGTAAAGTGTCATAGGGAAATTTACTGTTGTTGGATAAAGATTTTGATCCGCGATTGCGATGATTTTTTGTTGAATAACTAGTAACCATTATTCCCGTTTCACGAATTCTATAGGTATTTCCCCTCATCAGCTTTTACATTAGGTATTAGTTTACATAAATCTAAAACGAATTTAGTACAACATTTCTAAAGTAACCAATACCTCCCGTATAAAAAATGATAATCAAACCTTTATTTTCCCGTGAACCCTAAGTAACCGGTTATTAAATTATGCAGACGATTTGGATAGCTCTAGGAACGGTCGTGCAAGGCGCAAATCACCCGCTATTCGGTTCACTAAGAATAGATCAAACTGATTGTTCATAATGTTTAGCCGACGGCAGATATTATTTGACCTCAAAACGATTAAGATAGACTAACTTTTTATTCCCTTATACCCGACTATCTAACTATAACGATGTTTTAGAAGAACCAATGCCGCTCGACTGGATCTCCGCCCATGTAACAGATGAATGGCGTCAGAAGAGAGCGCGACCGACAACAGCAATCATCGAGGAGCCTCAACCTAAAAAGCCATATCCAACCACTTGGCGGATATTGGGCCTGGAGAGAGATCCTTGTTGGCCAAATGAGCAGCAATACCCTGCTGAAGAAATCCGCGACCACGCGCGGAACCTCCTCGCTCAATGGGAGAGGGTGCAGGAGCAAGTTGACCTAAACGTGATCAAAGCCCGGATGTACCTCGCTAATGTCGAAGAGGACATCCTCGTCGGGCGTATTGCGGAGACCCATCCCCCTCGACCGGTCCGCAACACCCGACGACCATTCCAGGTTTCTCCCCGGAGGAAGGGCTTAAAAAACGCTTCGAAGAACCCTGATTCTTCGAACAAAGGACATAAACAATAATTTGTGTTATTAATGTGATTGAACTTTAAAGAATTCTTAAATGTCGTTCGTCTTAGTCTTTTTCCGTGAATGGATTTCATTCTTATAACTATGTTTGTAATAATCATAATGTTATTTATTTAAATCCATAAAGAAATTTAAAGATTTTTGTTTATTGTAGCAATGGCAACTATCCAAGTTCTACAAACCGAATTAGATCACGCTAGAAGTGCAAATGCAAATCTACTTAGCCAAATAGTCCAGATAACTCGGGAGGTGCAGCAAATCAAGGCAACCTGATCGGACCCGAAAATGACGAAGGCCCTCTATCTCAGGCTCACGGCAGCTCAAAAGGGTTGGGCGGAGGAGCGACAGCTCAATCAGAGCCTCCGCACTCAAATCAGGGGATTAGAGGTCGCCCTAGCAGTCTGTCGTGAGGGGGAAGCGGTAACGTACCGCTTGTATTCGCCCCGTCACAGTTGCCGTATAGAGATCCCCACAGTAATGTAACACAATCTACGAATCAGTCCACCATCCCATCAAGCAATCGACGGCTGGGACGTAAGGAGCGTGCCCGACGCCGAGCCGCACGACCACCAAGTTCATCACATTAGCTCATGAATGTTATATATCTTTTCATTGCTGATTTGAATAAATAAGTTGTATTCACTGTTAATTTAATTCTAAGTTACGATTGGCATAAGATCATCATCACAAATACTCGTACCGCATTCCCAAACCATCGTTCCATCTCCAACGGTCAACATAAATCCGATCTTGAACTTTCTTACACAAGGGACAGAGTAAAGCGAGCATAGGTCTTCTATCGACAGCTCGTGAACCCGAGGGTTGTCCGAGCAATTACAGTATTAGTAATAATGCTCACTTTTTGCGGACAATCCACCCACTCGAACACATTTCCAACGTTGCCTAGCAACGGGTGCCGAGTGGTAGCAAGAAACATTTTGTGTGGCGTTACTGGGGCAACCATAAGACGATTCAAACAAACAACGAAACCCTGTAACCCACCACATTTATGTCTGTGCATTTTGTAAAAAATTTCTAAGATAATTGTAGGAATACAATTTTAGCACGAAACATGTATTGCAAATACATTAGGAAAAGGGATTGGAACAATCAATGATTGTGTTCTTTTGTTTGTTGGTTGATCAATGAGCATTTGATATGATGATTTTTTATTACTTCAGAATAAATTCCAACGTTTTCGGATTTAAATTGAAATGGTCCAGATTTGAGGAGATAGAAATAAACTCGAACGATCATTAATTTAACTTATTGAATTTTAGTGGAGTTCTTCATATAAAGATGATTGAAGAATTTTGTTACTTGCTTTCGAAGTTTCGAATAGAATAAAAAGATGTCGTTTTTAATATTTAAACAATAATTAATTATGTTTTATTTTTAAAAACGCATTTGTAATTTTAATTAAAATTTAATGAAATTAATTAAAACTAAATATTGCAGGCACTACAATAGCCCCCGCCGAAGTAAGCGATGCGTATGTAAAAATGACAAGGCTGCGAACTGTGGGTGACTCATTGAAGATCATAATTGGAGAGGTATTGTGGCAATTTGTGTGTTCGCCAGGAATGGAATGGAGAGTTGTTTTGTGTGTTCTGAACATTTGGAGTTTTTGAAAGTGTTTTTCGTTGTTCGTTGTCTTCTAGAATGTCTTCATTGATGTCATACTATTTAGTGATGTGGTTATTTGGTAGTTCATCGTATTCATGGGTTCAAAAAGATGGTGTTGAGCTTAAAGCCAAAATTAAAACAAAATATTATTGTAATGTTAGTTAAAACAAAAAATAAAAATAAGGAAAATGGTCACTGCACATACACATGCACCGCAAACAGAAACTAAAAATAAAATAAAAACATCAAATAAAAAAATTAAAAATATAACAAAATTAATTAAAACATATATTAATAAAATCGATTAAAGCCTACAGATGCAAAAGAAAACATATATTAAATAAATAAAACTGCCAAAACCTTCCAAAATAAGGTTTAGAAAAAACATAGGAAGAAGCGGCGACCAAGAAACAAAATTTTAAGGACTAAAAAGAATATTGAATAAAAAATAACAATAAAAATAGATTCGATAACATAAAAATAATATATCAAAAAATAAAGAAAAATGAATAAAAAATTATCAAATATTTTAAAATTAATAAAAGCAATAAAAAGCATTTAAAATGGCGAAAAATCGCCTAATGGTCGCACACATGTATAAAACAACTATATAAGCAGTGACCAAATTCATTATTTCAATTGTACAAAAACTTAACAAAACTAAACTTGACTTAATTCAATTTTTGTAAACTTTCTATGTTAAATAAATAATTGTATCACTAATTTTGTTTTTAGATGATCATGGTGTTTTTACCATTCGAGAGGTCCCTTAAATTTATTATATATTATGTATTGTAATAGATTTCGAGAGGATAGGCTGGTGGTCCGGCTAACGAGTTTACTTTCGTTAGTTGTGGCTGCTTGCCGTGCACTCTCGACAACTCGGTTGTCCGCGGCAAGTCCTAGTCGTAAGACGTAGGAATTTACTCGCAGGGCATCGTTTTACAACTCGTAGTGGCTGATGGAAACTTCGGTCGGGACGAGCAGGTTTAAAATCTGGGAAGGGTGCTATGAGTTAAGGGTATTAGGATCGAACTTTAGTAGATCATTTAGGCATTCATTTTTTTTAAATCCTCTCAGAAAACTAATTTGATTTGGGTAATTAGGGGTAGAATAGCAAAATAATCCATGGTTAAATCAAGAATTTTTGTGGTTTTGTGGTTAACTGTGTTACAGGGTAGCATCGGTCATAAAAAAGTTTTTTGCATTAATTTAAAATACCACTGAATACGATACATGACATTGAAAAACGAACCCATGATACTAGTAAATGTAAGAATCACCAACTACGGAATAAATAGTAGGGTAATTATAGGGTAGACCACCACAGAGCTAGTTTGTAAGGAACGAAAATCTTAATAAGAGACCATTTGCCAACCATAGATGAGTCTATGACGCTGCCACGAAAATGTTTGCCAGTTTCATTTAATTATTAAACCCCATTGCACTTCATGAGTCTACAATTCTTCAAAGTCAGATTTCTTTTATATTGTCCATACAAACGTGGGATGAACGTAGAGAAAATATAGTCACAAAATAATGTAACAGAAAATTGTCGATCTACTAGCAGCTAGTGATCGCACCGAAATTCTTGTGGGCCGATCAATTCGATCGCGACCCATGTTTTAGTTAAATAATGCGATACGCTACACATTCATTTTCGCATTAAGTTAATTCATTTGAATAAGTATACTAAAATTAATACCAGTTAAAGTAAATAAATTTTTATATAACACTAATTTAAATAATAATTTTGGATAATTAAGATTTTCTTCCGAGAGATTAAAGCATTATAAAAGACTCTCAGTATCAATTTAACACCTTCGTAGTCTGGAAAATTAATTGATTTAATTCGAAGATAACGAAACCAATTCCCGATCAAACCTAAGACCACTCGAAACAAAATTAACACATCTATCTAATCAGAAGGCATTCGCTCAGTCTCGGATTTTTCGCTTCTCGTCACGAACTGATCACTCCAATTTCTTACGAAATTTTTCATTTCCGGAATCGAATATGAATTTACCTAGAATTCCCAGAACTTTTCCGGCTCTATCCGCCATTGCTGGGGCGCAATATGCCGAAAAGCTTGAGCGGGAGAATTTTACTCTCCGCGAGAAATACAACAAATTAAAGGGCACTTGGTGCTCTCCGGAAACCACAAAGATCACGCGACTCTCTCGTGCCACGATGATCTCATTATTGAGAACAGAAGTCAGCGGATCACCATATTCGATCAGAGTGCCGCTCTACGTCAAATCTTTACGGAGAAAGAACTTCAAACTCGCATACCGAGCAGAAATATGGCGCAACGTATTGACATAATTCCGGCTCATCACTTGCCGGCAAATGCAGAAAGTTCAATAGCCAATAATGTAGTTAGTACGCTCACAGATGGAGCCTCACATCCAAACGCAAATCGCCAGTACAAGCCGAATCAAAATCGCCTTCAACGGCAGAGGCATGGAGCCTAAAACTCCCTGCTACAGGCCAATTTGAGAAGTAGTGAAAGCATGGAATTGAGAGAGCTCTCATACTTGATGATGACCGAATCCACGACTTTCAGGAAAGATGACGAACTAAGTATCATTTATGCTCCTCGACAACCAGAATTCACTCACCCCGTCCCCACTCCGGCACAAATTACAATAACCACAAATAGTCACTCTGCTGAGGCACCAATTAATATCCAAATATCCACTTCATCTCGTACAACTCCTGATGGAGAGATATCTTCTAGCGGACGATCATAACCGCAGATTATCTCTGTCATTAAACCGACGGCACCTCAAAAATAGAGGAAGAATCAAAACTTGAAAATTCAGTTAGCACCACAGTTTAATATCTCTTTAGATAAGTTTAGAGCTTCACAACAGTGGATTGATGAATTTCTAACCAGATACGAACTGTCTTTAAGAAGCTCAACGACATTATTTAAGCTGGATGACGTAGAAATCATCAAACAAGCATTATATTTTAAAACATTCATGGATAATTTAAATTTTGCACAATATCAACCATCAAATATAATTGCTTTGAACGAAACATCGGTATTTCTTGGACAGGCTGCACAAACAACAATTGATCGAAAAGGGGCTACGTTGATCAGTATTCCATCAACCTGTTATAAAAATACAAAAGTTACATGTATTCTTGCCATTGATTGTAATGGCAAGAAATTAACTCCTGTGCTGAATACAAAAGTAAAAAGGGAAATGATCAATTGTATTTCTGTAATTTACGTCTTAGAAACTGAAAAAGCTTGGTGTACCCAAGATGTTATTAAAAATGGATAAATTTGATATTTCCACCCGTTTTACGGCACTATCAAAAGAAACTACTGGTGTGGCCTCTGCCAGTATACACTGAGCTAAAACAATGAAAGAGTATCTCGCGAATCAGAATATTGATCAAGTCATGATTTCATCTGGCATGACAAAATATTTACAAAGTTTTGATATTGGCATAAATATGCCATTTAAGAATTATCTTCGGGAAGAAATTAACATCTATATTGAAACCAAAAGAGAACGTAATGTGATAGGTAATTATATCAAACCTAAATTACAGGATGTTGTTGGTTGGGTAAAAGCAGCTTGGAGTAAAATCACAAATGAATGCATTTTCAACTCTTTACGTGCGGTTATTTGGACAGATCCTTTATATTCGAGACTTCAAAAATTTCTAAACATGATCGTTTTGGTCCGTTGATTTTAAGGGAGTTAGAATCGCAAATAAGACCTGCTGATTTTTCAATTTTAAATGATCAAGACAATGTTTTAGAAGAAGATGATATGGTTATTAGAATACAAACATTTTTATTTTGAATATTTGTATAATTTTTAAAAGTTTCTTTTTATTCCAAAAAATAAAAAACCTCGCGAAATAAGTGTATTTTTGCCAAAACTGTTTTTAAAAATATATTTAAGCCTGGAGCTTAATTTCCGAGAAACACTGTAATAACAGTAATAATAATAGTAATAATATAAACAATTTTCTCTCAGATATTGAAATAATTCTATATAATGGCAATTATTAAGGCTCATAAATTAGTTTTAGCAGGCATTAGTGAATTTTCATAGGTTCTTTTAAACAGTGATGCTTGTGTTAGGATCGGGATGGCGGGTTTGATATTCAATGGTAGCACAGATTTATCTGACTCCAAAGATAAACTCTTTCTCTAGCGTGTAGGTAAATAAAGATTCGATATGATTTAGTAAAAAAAACAACAATTTTAATAAATAAAATATATTTACTTTATGCACAAACTGCAATGTTTTCCCAAAAATGCCACACAAATCTATAGAAGACAGATTATTGGTTGTAACAAACCGTCCTCAGAAATAAGACGTCAAACGCTGGGGCTACTTGGTACTCACAGTGCTTATCAAACAAGAAAAGGAACAAGATTGTGTGTGTATCCCTGATTTTACGCTATCGATTAGAACAAAGTTGTTCTAATGTTTCCTAGATAATTCCCTCTAAAGTTTTAACTCCGAATCAAACGAATTGGTCGGTACGTGCAGGCGGTTGTAAATTACAAATATTTAAATTAATTTGAATATAAATACTAATTTGTTGTTTACTTAGGTGGATTAACTATAGTAGTTAGTACCTAATTAGCGCTTTACTTCTTTCTGATAATTTCTAGTTTCTGCTTTAGATTCAATTTCTTTTTATACCACTGAATGTCATTTCTTCTTCTCAGAATATTGTCAAAATTCTCTTGTAATATTGGGCTTCGTCGATATATATTCTTTCAAACGGTCGTTCCGAACTCTGTGGCATAAAATCAGTATGACGATGTTTTCTTTTGAAATTCCACAGTCATAAACTTCGTCAATGAGTTTCTTTACTCAAATTTCAAATGTAACGAATCTTTCATCGTGATTTTGTCTCACTGATGATAATTCACAAATTTTATCAATAATAGACTTCTTTTTGTAAATGTGTCATTATACCATTCACGACCATTTTCACTAGTTGTGGAGATGTCTTTAAATTCTTTCCAATGGATAGACGCCTCTTCAGATAAAATTAAGTCAAAAATACTTACTAAATTCAAATCATTAAGTAGCATCCAATCTTCAATGTCATTGATCCATTGTTCTGCTTCCGTCATGCTTCGGCCGTCAAATCTTCTGACATTAAAATTTAAAATGTATTTTGTCTGTTTCGGCAAAGATTCCTTAATCAGCTTCCGATTCTGAATTCTTGTTACTATATGAATCGGTTCGATTTGTTCGGTGTGGTCGCCAGTCACAATCTCTTTAAAAGTCATAATTTATATAATAATTTATTTAATTCAAAAAATTGTCTAATTAATTCTGAATATTAAAACAAAGTTTTTAATATTCATTATTGGACACCACTCTATTGTTCAGTTATAAATATTTAATTAAATTTAAGTAATTAGTTACATATTTTTGGAAAGCTTTTTTTCATCAGAAAATTTCAACTACATACCCTTAATATCTGGTTTATTATTTTCTGCTGGAAAAACTTGAAGTCTGGCTTAATGTGTTTTATGTCAACTAACAAAAACATTAAATAATGAAACTTTATTAAACTCAACACAATTTTCATATTTCTGATTAAAATTTACATCTCATAAACCAAACTACAATAAAATGTAAAATAACAATCAATAATCTTTTAAAATAGATACATACCAACTCACTTTGATTTTGTTCTTTGAAAGTTCAGTGAGATATACTCTACGACAAGGGTTCCTAAAGTTTTTCTTAAGCGTGCCAATTTAATATTGACGAATTTTTTGACGGGCCAAAAAAACGGAATAAAATTATAACAATAACCACGATTTTTTTGTTTTATTTTTTTATCTATACTTAACTATTTATTTTTTTTATTCGTATACTAAATTTAATATAAATATAAATCTTTAATTATATTTTTGTTTGGACACCGTTTAAGTAAATTATAATAATTAATTATTTGCTAGGGGTCGGACAAGGGGGTTTTGTAAATAAAATTAATCCCCTTTAGTAAATTGCCACAGCAGTTAAGGCCACCTAATCTACAATGCGCTGCCACTCCACCAACTATTTTAGTCAACATCCTTCAAATTTACAAGAACTTCCGATGCAGAACTAAATCAATTGCTGTAAATGTTTTAATGAGAGTCACTTCATCGACGACGCTAATTTCTTGAGCCGATATGCTGATGCTGGAAAACTTATAGTGATCGTTCCACGCCCGATCACTATAAGCAAAGAGAAGAAGCAAAGAGAAGGGGAAATAAGTTATAGTGAGACAATGGAGAAATTCGATTTCTGAAATTATTAGTTGGTAGAAATTGATATAATAATTAAAAGTAGTTAAAGAACCAAAATCAAGCTACGAAAGTAACCAGTTGTCGAGTGGTATCAATGTGATCAGAGTATTGTTATTTTGCTCTTCCTCCCGAAGGGTTGTAATAAGCACCAAAGCTTATGAAGTGTGTTGAAATTAATATATCACCGTTTTAATCAATAGTGATAATCAATAATGTTCTACGTCGTTGGAATTCGTCAATATCGTTATTAATAAAACACTCTTGGAGTCAGATCAATAGTTGGTAATACATAATAACACCGACAATTAAAATTACTCAACAATACTTAATGTAAGTGATGATCCACTTGTTTTTTCAGAAACCGTGAAAATTAAATTATCTTTCCCTAAGCCAACTGTCTATAAAGTATTTATGTAATCCCGGCTGTAATTCTCCTTCAGAGATTAAGCCAAAGAAACCTGATAATATTCGTTTTGTTCGCTATAATTATCGTTGCGTTAGAGTTCAAAATAAAAAATTCTGTTGATTTTTATGCAGTATTCAATTTTTACTTTGTTTTTACTTAACCAAAAAAAAAGTTGAGTAACTTTAATTATCATTTTATTCTTAATAAATTATATATATATCAAATTGTGCAACAAAAGTCATATTTAAGAGCTTGAATAATGACCACATTTTTAAATTTAAGTCTTCAAAATCACTTTAAAAGATAACTTGCTTAGCAGCCATCTCAAAAATGGCTGAAATCCGCTTGATGTAAAAAATATTCACTAAGTTGATTGCATATCAATTTATATTATAGAAAAATTATCTCTTTACAGTTTGGTGTAATAACCCAATTTCTACATGTTTCTACTCCTTTGGAAATATTTTGATTTTACGCTAGAAATATTTTTAATTAATATATTTTTCCAAAAAGGTCATTTAATCATTATGATCCAGTTATAAAATTATATATAATTAATTATTTATTTATAAAATTATATTTGTGTTGTTTATTTAACTTTAATTATTATTAGCATTATTTTCATTATTTTCATTATTATTATTTTGTTACAATTTATTGTTTTAAAAATTTTATTACTGTTTCATATAAACAAATTTTCTAACATAAAATCAAACAAATAAAATAAAATATATATTTCATTTAACTATTACTTTATTAAATGAATTTATATCTATAAATTCAATCCAAGCAATCTGGAGTTTTGTATTTATTTTTTTTAGAATTAAATTTTTTTAAATTTACGATTTCTTTAGTTGGTGAATCATCAAGAACTTATTTTTATTTACTAATATAGTTTTCGTTATCTTGAACAAATATACATGATAAATGTTATTTGAGAAGGATTCACAATAATGCAAATGTCACCGAAAATGAATCACAAAAAACCTTTACTCACATCTTACAACAATTTTAGCGATATAAAAGGACGAGTTAAATAGTTAGTTTTAAACATGAAAATCTTAGTTCTCTTTGGTTTGACTTTGATCTTAGCTTGCTGGGCTCTCCCAGCTGAGGACTACTACAATGATATGGAAGATGAACCGGTTAATATGAAATCGTTCGAAATTGGTAAAAATAATTCCTGACTATTATTTGTTTTATCAACTTTTTTCAAGATGATAATGCTAATGAAAACCAGGCGGACAAGAAATTGTTTTCTCGTTGCAAACCACAAATCAAAGATTGTCCAAAACACTTGAAATACCGATGTAGAATCTGTATATTCCATCAAAAGAGAAAACCAATTCTTTGCCATTCAAATGGGACAATAACTTGTGTTCAATAAACATTTAAATACAATTTTATTAATGTATTTTTTATTTAAATTGAATTTACTTTTCCAATTAAAAAATGAAAATATATCCAAAAAACATTGCATAAATAAGTTTTTTTAATTTAGTTTAAAGATTTTTCTTGAGAATTTTTATTATTTTCATTTATTTACAAGTTATTGATCAATATTTTGTTTCAAATTTTATTACGAATTTTCGATACATTATATGTTATGCATTACTCTATCAATGATTCGTTTTAAATAGAAAACAAAATATTGATCGGTGATTAGAAAAGCAATGAAGATTAAAAAATACAAATATGTCAATCGTGATAAAGATAAAAGGTTTTTCTGATATAATTAGCATGATCAATAAGAATTCAAATTTGTTTTAATTACAACTTTGATTTGCTTTTTTTATTAACTAGCTCAAAGAAATAAAAATTCATTTCTAATTTCTTAAAGTTTTTCAACTATTTTTATATAATCATATTTTTTAGAATTAATTTTTGTTTCATTTAATTTTTATTTTTCAAATAAGTATTGAACAATTTTTTTCAGTAAACGTTATTGTCACAGATTTTGTGAATATTGTTCTTGGCATGACATAAATATATTGGGATAAACCTTTTGAAAGTTAAAACTTTTTTTGGAGTAATTAATCGTATAAAAATCATTAAATAAAAATTAATTAATTAAAGCTTAATTTTGAGTTAATTTCAAAATAAAGCGAAACAACTCAAAATATTCAAAATAAAGTTATTTGATAAGGTTTACAATTTACAAATTAACTAGCAAGTGGCACTTAGGTCTTTGAGAAATTCTTTTTGAAGAAAAAACCTTTTGGTTTTGTCTTTAAGAAAACTTTATTGGCCGCTTGTTGATTGACTTTAACGTTATAACAACAACCAGAATAAATTTCTCTCGAATTTCTAATGAATAAGATCAGATGAAAATTAAAGTAAGTTTTAATTTCTTTTGGAAATCACATATGAATATCCAAAGAATAGAGCCAGACTTACAGAAAACTTATGACACTTCTTCCGATCTTGGTCTCCTTCTGTAAATCTGATTAATGCATCTTGAACACATATCCAATATACACGGATTAGTTGCAACTTTCCGTCCGTTTCTCATCACTAATTTAGTTAATATTGGGCCGGGCGATTAAAATTATATTTGGGGATATTCTTGTGATATCGTTAATTCTTTATTGGAAATTTAATTGGAAACTCTTAATCAGTCCTGTCTTAGTCAATTCTAAATTGTAAGTATTATTTATATTTATTATAGTTTGAAACTGTGACATTTGTACACATTTCACCTATACCATTAGCTTAGAGCCCATTTCAATATATGAATTGTATAAATTATAATACGGTAATGCGATGTTGGGGAATGTAAATAATTAAACGTTTCAAATATTCTGCAATTTATAACCAAATTTTCCCATAGGATATCCAAACATATTTACAAGAGAAAGAATAATTTGTTCAAGATTTGTAAAATCTATTCATATATCTCAATTAACTCTACAACTGCATACATAGAGATAGTTTTATATTTTGATGTTTAATATATTACGAGATAAGCTTAAGGGTTGAATAGTCACAGACCTTTCCTAAAATTTTATACGCTTAAAGAAAAAACTGAAATTGTAGTATTTATTGCTTTGTATGTCAAAGGAAATTGGCAGAGGAAATACGTAGCTTCATAAGAATGTAAAACTGCGCCGTTAATGACTAAATGTGACAAGATTTTAATGTATACAATACGTTATTATGAATATAAGAAGGGCAACGGAAATATAATGATGATGATGATGATGATAATAATAATAATAATAATAATAATAATAATAATAATAATAATAATAATAATAATAATAATAATAATAATAATAATAATAATAATAATAATAATAATAATAATAATGATAATAATAATATAAATAAAATTTAAATAAATAACGATTTAATGGAAAGTGGTGATGATAGAGTTATATTTTATTGTGATTATTGATAAGCAATTAGTGTTTGATCTTTTCTTTCGCGACTACATGATTATACCTATAGTTTTGTACAACAATATGCCTTGTTGCTGATTCCAATGATATAAATCAGAGAGGGTATGCGAACGCTTGGTTCCACTTTTACTATTGAGCTTCTTGCTTATCTAGGTTTGCGCGAATCCCAAAAGCTTTAAACAACTATGACCATTTAATTTACATTTCCCTTATTAATTGTTATATTTTTCTACACATAAGTATCTATCCACAAATATCTCCCCTGTTAAATATAATTAACCAATGAAATCTATTCAATTCTTAATAATTTTAATTGAATGTGTGTTAGTAATTCATCCACTCTTACAATTCATTCTCAATAAATATTTCTTAAGTAAAATTTGAATAATTCCAATGTATCTTTAATAGATATTTCAACTCTTCATTAACTAACTTTACCCCTTCTTATTTATTAAAAAATCAATTCTTGATTCAATGAATATTTGTTATCTACAATTCATATTTTCCACTTTTCAATAGATGTTTTCTATCTTCAATGATTGTTTTCCTATTCAATAAATAATTTCCCAATTCTCATGAAAGATTTCTCTCTTCAAATAATATTTTCTCTCTTTAATGAATGTTTTTCCTCTTCAATGAATATTTTCTTTATTCAAAGTATATTACCTTGTAAGTTTTTAATCTATTAATTGATATTTCATCTATTTAGTCGAGATCATTAGCTTTCCAACTTTTTTCGATAATTTCAACGACTTTTCCGCACTTAATATACTCTCCCACCAATATTATTTCTTCACTAAAAATTTGCTTCGTTGAATATATACTCTACTAATTAAAATTCCATTTGTTGACTTGTTATTTTCGATGAAAATTTAATTAAATTTAAATAAATTACACCTTTCAATAGATTAGGTTGTACTCGACAAAAATAAAATAATTTAAGGCTATGTAAATCAATTAGAGCTTTAAGGGAAATTTTATGATAATTTAAGTGATAAAAATATCTAGTTTTATGAGGTATTTATTTTAGTAAATTTTAATCATCTTTATGAATTTTATGGTTTTCTTTTGAATTTATGGATTTGGGGGACTATTATGTTTTTTAGAAATTATTGAAGAAATTAGGGTGAATCTATAATTTTAGAAACACTTAATTTCTTGATAATTGATTAGATTTGACTTGATTTTAGGATTATTTTAAATAAAAGTTAAATTTAAGAACAAAATGTTTATGAAACATCTATCTGATAGATTTTGAATAGTAAATGATATTTTAATTATAATTTTATGTTCTATTTAAAAAGTTGATTAAATCAGTTGATTTTTAAAAATATTTTAGTGAAATCTAAAATTTTTAATTGATTTAATTGTAAAAAAGGGGGTCAATTAATTACTTTCCTTTTCCATTTTATTGATTTCATGGATATCAATCAAAAAAGTAGTATAATTTAGATATTTTTAAGAGGATGCTAAGTGTGGTTATCAGTATACATATGAAAATCGTTGAATTTATACTTGATTTACTGATAAATTTTAATTATTTGAGCAATATGATATATATTTTATGATTTTACAATAATTTAGTGAAATTTAATTTATGTGGGAAATATAGACTTTATTTTATTTTAGTCATTTTTGATGAATTATTTATTTCTTGAATTTGTTGCCAGAATGAAATTGTGATGAATTTTGATAGAAAATGTTGGGTATTGATATCAATTTTATAATACTTTAAAGAAAAAGTATGTTCTATTGGTAAAATTCAGATTTTTATTATAGGTTTAAGGGAATTCAATTTATTTGATTTTATTTTTTATATTTGTACTTTAATTTAATTGAAAACTAAAATTGACTAGTATTTAAAAAATTTATGTTACTCAATACTTATGTTGTTATTGACAATTTTCTTAATTAATTTAAATATTTATGATTATTTCCGCGAATGAAGAGAAATTGTACAATTAAATACTATGAGCAGTCGATAGCATACATTAACAAGTACCTAGAACAATTACCTAACAATCTTATAAAATTTTAAAAAATGATCTAACAAATTTTTTTCAATTATTTTACAACTTAGTTAATTTAATTAATTTTTTAATTGATAAGTACTATTTTCTTTACAATTTTCTACTATGTTGAAATTTTATTTAAAAGTTTTTATTCAAAATACTAACAAATTTTATTAAAGATCTATCAAAACTTATCAAAAATTATAAAAGTTTGGTAATTTTTATATGTATTACTCAATAACTACTATTTTCTTAACAATTTATTGAAACTTTCTTTAAAAATTTTTATTCAAAGTTCTTAAAAATTTAATCAACAACCTATCAACTATTTTACAACTAAGTTAATTTTTATTTAGGAAGTACTATTTTCTTAATAATTTGCTACTATGTTGAAGCTTTCTTTAGAGTACTAACAACATTTTTTAGAAATTAATTAGTTTTATTTAAAACTTTTTTATTTAAAACAACTTTTTCACAACTTTAATCAAATTCTAATCATAATTAAAGAATAAGTCTTATTTTTACAAAAACCAATAGACAGTCATCATATACATTTGTCGTATAAAATTTGGCTTTTCAGTACATGTTATCAGTATCTATCAGTACATAATCTATGTAGGTTTCTAAGCTTTAGCAGAAATTCTATTTGTAAGATCTGTCAACCAAAACAAAAAACATGTGCGAACCAGAGTTATTTTCCAACATTTCAACTTGTCAAATATAATCCACTCTGTGTGACTGTATTTGTTAACGGAAAGGCTGTTGTCATGGTGGTTAAAACACTGGATTATAACAATTTAGTTTAAAAAATATTTAATTTTATAAAATTAAAAATTTAATAATCATAAAATTATGAAGAAATTCTAGATTAGTTATTAAGCTCAGATTATGTTTAAAGAGGAAGTTTTTTTATGATTGTAAAAATTCAAAATGATCAACGAGTAAGAAGCATACGTGTTCGTATTAGTCTTGATGAAGAACACTTTTCGAATATGAAGAATAAGCTGTCGTATTGTGGTCCTAAAATTTTGGCAACAGTTATTCATCAAATGATTGGAATCAACATTGAAGAAATTGTACGGATAAATTATCAATATTTTGAACGTTAACAATTGCCTTTTTACCGACTAGTCCTGTAGTTGTTGGAATATAACTATGTCCAGATAACGTAAATATATTGGAAACTTTGATTACTTAGAAGTTTACTTCTATTATTCGGTTTATTTTCCAACTGAACTTATGAATATTTCATTTCACTTAATGTTATTTTTAATTTTTTCAAAATGGAAGATGAAAGAACTATTTCCTTAACATTTTATCTTCCGATGTTCACTTTTATAATTTGATGTGAGCGTAGTAAATCATATTCAATTTCTATTTCAAGAATAATGTCACTTAACCCTATTCCAATTTGTAAATCATCTTTAATAAGTATTTCAGATTTTATTGTGCTTTTTCGTTTCAAACTGCGTTTAAAACAATGATTTTTATTCGTGATTTTTATGATCATTTTAAAATTTAAAGTATGAGTCAAAGGTTTGAGTCTGGCATACAGAACATATATAATAATTATTCACTTGTTAATATCAATTCATTGTATCGTAGATTTAGATGGAGATGTTGCTTGAACTACAAGGAGAAAGTTGTCCATAATCTGTTGAACGAAATAAGAAGAGCTTATTATAAGCTGATTTGTGAAGATTTTAATTAAATAAGTTTTTAATAATGAAAATTGGTTTTTGTGTTTGTTATTCAGTATTTATTCGTGTTGTATCAAATTTTAATAAATACCTTCTCGGTGGATTGTATTAATGTCGATATCTAGTAACTTTTGATTTGATTGTTGTTGTATTTATTTTATTATTAATACTATTATTAATAGTATTATTATTAATTATATTATTATTATTATTATTTAAATTATTATTATTATTATTTAAATCATTATTTTTTTATTATTAAGGATGTGTTGCTGCGGAGTGGAAGAGATGGTTAGCTATGTAACACCGTAACTCAAAAATTTCATTTAATAAAATTCTTAGAAAATTTGATCGTTATCAAAATGTATAAAGAAGTCATTGTAAAAATTATACTAAAAATTTTCATTGTAAAGTGATATAAAATTTCATAAAATTGAAATGTATTCTAATGTACATAAATTTACTCTAATATACTAAAAATGTACTCTAATGTACCATCATTTACTTTGGAACCTTAATTTAGTTAAATGAATTCTAATGTACTTTAATATACCTTAATTTACCTTAATTTACTTTAATATACTCTAATGTACCCTAATGTACATTAATTTACTTTAGACCCTTTAATTTACCTTAATTTACCTTAATTGACTTTAGTTATTTTAACTTATTTTAATCTAGAGCCTAAATTTACCTATGAAAATTATTTGACCAAATATTACAATTGTTTTTTTAACAAGCCTTTAAAATACCCCTGACAATTTTTTATTGGTAAGCGATTCAAGCCATTTTTATTTTATGACTATATTTACCTATAGAAAATATAGAGATCAAATATTGCATTGTTTTTTATTACGAGTTAAAAACATCCCTGACTATAGCGTGACCATTGAAGGCAATTTGAGCCAATTTTTATTTTATGCTTTTTTATAAAGAAAAATTACTTAGGCTTTTTAAAACTTTCGGCTTTTCTTTTTAGGTTTTAAAAGATTTTTTTAATATATTATGTTTATTGCAGTCTGAAATTTAATAATTAAATATTAAATGTTAAATATCAGGGGGAGGGCCATGTGGGGTTGGAAAAATATATCCAATACATATATCCAATATTATATGGAAAATTTTAAATTCAGCCGTTTTTAAACTTGTGGGGTTTTGGGTGTTGTCAATGTCCTTGACCCCATATGAAAATAATTATCTTGCCCCCAATGGTTACCCGTTGCCAAGCAACATTGGTAATGTAACCACCGTTTATAGAATCGCCAAAGGTGAGCGCCATATAAGAACTGCTAAGGCCCGATCCCATAGCGGGTTCAACGCACCACCGCTAGAAGGCATATGTGCGCTTTTCTGTTCTTGGTCCTTTCATTTACATGTATAGTCCGTCATCCTTCTCTTTCTCTGATTGAAATTTTATTATCTCAGGTAGCTTGTTTATCAATAATTAATAAATTTAACAACGCATAGACAATTTAACAACACTAAATTTTATTTATCAGAATCTTTTCAGTTTGATTTTTCGGACGATCTCATGGCTCGACGCCTTGCGCGCTCAAATTTTCCTGGGCGTCTTTGAGGCGATTTTATTGCTGGTTTAGTTGCGCTAGTGGCATCCCGATACGTCAACTGAGCCGGTGCAAAGACAAAAGGGTACGTGACGGATTGGCCTTCCTGACAGGCCGTTAATTTCACTTCTAATCCTCGAATCTGTGTCCTCATAGCCTGTACTAACCGCTTTTCTTCCGCCCATCCACGCTGAGCGGCGGTTACTCGTTGGTATAGAACCTTTGCCTTCGATGGTTCTATCCACGTTGATTTGATACGATGGACTTCTCGGGTCATCTCCAACATCTGTCGATGGAGGTCTGTGTTTTCCTTGCGGGCATCTTTCAGAGCCCTGCTTAGAATTATACTGGGGTCCATCTCTAAAAAAGGAAAATATAATCATGAATGCTTCAGTTTACATATTGAAAATGAATTATAATGAATATGAATATAATCACACAGTTTAACGGCGTGTTGATCTAGAGTCGTAAAAGAAGTTTGTGTTTTAGGGTGAATGTTTCTATACTAATTCTAAATATATGAAATCAGTGAAACTAGCATTATTATATTTGAAACTACCACAATGTAAATTAATAATGTTGAAAAATCAATTGTGTCTCGAGGTGGACGGCCGGTCTCTTGGGTTCCTTCTCGGTGACCAGCGGGTACAAGCATGATCCCCATTCCGGTCGCTGGGCTCCATTTCGCGCTTTCCTAGTCTCTGAGAGGATCTGTTTCGGCACTGATACCGTTATTGGCGGAATTGGCTGGTTTACCAGCGGATTATCGAGCTCGAATGAGATGCCGTATGACGGGACATACCTATCCGTGCTCGGAATTAAGCCAGCCGCGATATCCTTGTTGATCTGGTTGAGATGTCGACGGGGCCCGATTCACTTCCTGATTAGTTTTCTTCTGGTGAGCTTCGAGTCGGGCCAGGATGTCTTCGGCCTGTCCTCAAAATTCGCGGGTTGGATTTCGCCCAGGTTCCCGCTTGATGGCTATGTATGGTCGTGCAGTGTCCTCCCTTTCCTACTGCCTCTTGAATCTGGATTTTCTCACCGGGGAGATAGAATACCCCTCATCCCACATCGCCTGTCGATATTTAGCGGCGGAGTGGGATGGGAATCTCATCGTCACACGAGATTCATCCACCCAAGAATCTAATTGTATGAATAACATAAATTCCATAAATAATCGAGTAAGTTGAATGATTTATAGAAGATTTAATATGTGTTAATTGAACTAGTTAATTTTAATATTCATCTACAGGGGAGGCTTATTAGACTACTAATTAATGTCTATATAGCCTGGATTAATTAGCCGATAATGCGTTTGTCTAGAAGGGTCGTAAAATATGAATTAAAACATAATTGACATATTTTAATTTTAATTATAATAAATTGGTGGAATATGCATTATTAAAATACAAATGAGCATATATGCAATGTAAACTAAATTCAAGATTCTATCGAGTCAATATTCTAGTTGAAGTTTGTGATAGGGCGATTTGGGTAGTTTCTCGTTCGTGATCTACTTGGCATCATTAATAGATTTAGCTTGGTTCTAGTAATTATCGAAATGATGAGCATCATAAGAAATAGATAGCTATTCGACCTTTGCCGGCGAAACTTCATGTTCTTTGTAGTAAGATTAATAGAGTAGTTTTCTCGCCCTAAGGGATTTTCTTGAAAATATAGCTGGGTTTCGATGCATTTAACTGTAAGTCTGGAATAATCGATCCTTCAACTGAATAACGTTTGGATATTCATCATGCTCTTTCGACGCATCCAAATGTAAACCTGGCATCATTTAAGTCATTTCTACCTTGGACGTTTGTGAGTTGCTATTTTCCTTATGAAAAGTAATTAGTATATCGTCGACTAGGCAGCCTCCGATCTATCGGCTGGTTACTGCGGGATTTTATATAGGTTTCACATTTCAAAATCCTTAACAACAAATTCGTCATCACTGAAATTTGGCCTTTAGCATTTATTCAATAACAAGCAGAACAGCAAGAAAAACTTTTGGTCCTCTAAAGCATGCACAATGTCATTCTATCCGCGATATTCGGTCAACGTTTCTTCACAGAGTCGGCGGATCAGGGCATAAATGTTAACAAATTAAAATTAGTTAGTTAAAAAAAACAAATGTCTACCTCCTTGTACGCCGATTCTTTGCTTTACTGTAATTTCACTGGTATCCGAGTGACGTGCGTGGTGATTCTTAGACCATGGACTATTCTGTGAAAAATTGTTCATATCGTCTATAACTGAGAAGTTTTCCGTCTGAATGCCTATTTATATCGTACACCTTACTTCTATCGGGTATGTATGTCGTTCAATTCTCTCTTCCCACTACTTGCATGTATGTGCCTGAATACTACATATTTGTGTACCTAGCATGCTACTGCGGAGATCGACTTACGCCAGATGTCTCCTGCCACGTAGACATTCTCTACCTCGTCAATTGATTTTTGGTGAAATTCTCATGCACTTTGCCACGTCTACAGGCCAATCGTGATTGTCTAGGAATTATTTTAGTTGATTTCTATTCATTATTTGATCCAATCTTAAATTTCCTATTAATTGTTCGGCGTATTCAGTTAAAATTATGGTTAGTTTAATATTAATTTATCGATTTAAATTTAGTCGCATTATAGTTTTAGCTCACAATATTATCCAATTTATTGACCTTTATCGTCTATTTATTATTCCATTGAATTCAATTAATGTTGGTTATTATTCTTGGGCTTGAATGTTTCCTTATGGCGTTATACTCATGTGGTTCCTTATTCGAACGTATTGATTGGATTCAAAAGTACCTCTTCCAACTTATTCCCTGGTTTGGTGGAACTGGAGTTAGTCGACCTTATGTTAATGAATAAAGAAAATCTTTCGAGTTTATGAGTTGATTACAGTCTCGTGGTACCTTCGTGAATGATTGGATGTGATTTTATTTTATTTTGGTACAAATTTTCGCTTGGTTATGTCATTACTTCTCACTGATTGGAATCGTGTTAAAGTTTATTTGGGAATTTTGTCTTTAAAAGAGGATGTATATGCGCTCGAATTGGTTTATTATGAATTTGGGTTAATCATGCATATTGAGTGGATTTATTAGTTAATAGGGCGAACAAATATTTGTGTTACGGGGATTTTAAATTTCTAATTTAGTGGTTATTTAATAATACTGAATCCTATTTTGTTAATGCTATTTGTACGTTTATTGATTGATGCTACCGGTTGGCGTTAAATAAATTAAACTCTGTTCAGCCTGATTTTTTTTAACTCGCAGTTAATTTTAGTCGTGGGTCTGATTCATGTTAATTAATTACTAGTCCTAATTGCTTCTTATCGCTATTTAAAAATTTTGATTCGAGATATTTAAACATACAACTATTTCCGAATTTTTTACTTGCCCACTCCCTTCCTTCAATTTGATCCTAGGATAATTATGTTCATATTAAAATTTTAAGAGTGCTCACTGAGCTACTCAATGTTAGTGATTTTGGCCGATATGTAGACTTCAAATTTTAGGTCGAAATTACAGGAAAATGGGTGGCGGAGGAGCAGCCAAAAGACTGCTTCCCCTCCTCCCAATTTCCCCTATAACGGTTGTGATTTGACGTTTGGGCCTTGCGTTATTAACGCCGGAACCTTCACGGGCACAGGCTATTGGCAGATGAACTGCTCCTACACAGCCTGAGTTGTGTGTATATTTTACTAACTTGCGGTGCGTGAGTGGCTGTGGGCCGGAAAAAAGATTACAGCATTGACGAACAAATATATATATTAATATATATATTCTGCCATATAATACATTAGATTCATAACACATTGAGTTTCATAAAGTCTCGAACATAATACAGTAATACTCTCTCCCCACGCCGACATCCAAGCAGAGCTCACTTGAGGTTGCGAGGATGCGACGTGGAGAGAGTTTCAAACAATTCTCTCACTCACATCGTAAGTTTGATTCTACTGGTTAGACGAAGCTGATTCTCAAGTTTTGTAAAACTGATTTTAAGTTTATGAAAAAACTGATTAAACTGATTAAAATTATGTGAAAATGAATCGGTATATATACCTATTGTACGACCCTAACCTTGCGTGTTATTTTTGATTTAGTAAAACAAAATTTGACCTTGTGATTTTCTAGAATATTCTATTCTTAATTTTATTATTTTGTAATTTAATTTGACAATTTTTCTTTTTTGAATCTTTAATTGAATTATTTCTAATTCAAATTATTTCATTTTTATTTTATTTTCATGAAATTTCGTATTTTTTGGAAAATTCTCAAATTTCGGTCAAATTTTAATGTTCTCATGTTCTGTTTATGTTTATTTCGTGCTGATCTTGTTGCACTTTGTTATTATTTTAATTTACTTTTATGTTTTATAATTTTATACTTAATTGTTCTCTCTCTCGCATTTTGGTAGGGTTAATTGGTGTTTTAATAGGTTTGAGTTTAAATCTGCATGTTATGTTTGCATGTGTGTTATCGATTCATTTAAACATTTTACAAGGCCGTCTGTGTTCTGGCTCAACAAACTTCTGCTGGGACACACATGTCCCAGCAGCTGCGAAAGAAATATTTTTTAGTCTTTTTAATCGATAAAATATTTCTATGCTTTTTTATTGATAGGTGATTCAAGCCAATTTTTATCATAGATTTTTTATTGAGAGTCCAAATATTGCATTGATTTTTATTACGAGTTAAAAATATCCCTGACCATCGTAGTGTGACCATCGTAGATGGTTTGAGCCAATTTTTATTTTATGCTTTTTTATGAAGAAAAATTACTTAGGCTTTTTAATCAAATAAATATTTTTTAGGCTTTTTAATCTATAAAATATTTTTATGCTTTTTTATTGATAGGGTGATTCAAGCCAATTTTTATCTTAGGTTTTTTATCGAGAGTCAAAAAATACACCCTGACTATAGTGTGATTGAAAATACTATTTTGTGGATGAAAAATACCCTCTGTGATCATTGTAGGCGATTTGAAGCAATTTTAATTTTAGGCTTTTTTATTGATAGGTGATTCAAGCCAATTTTATCTTAGGCTTTTTATACAGAATCAAAAATACCCCTTGACTATAGTGTGACTAAAAAATTTTGTGGATGAAAAAATTTATTCAAAAATATATTTCAAACAATTTAATTCAAAAAAATCGCCAAAATTTGAATTAAAAAAAAATTCTCCAAAAAAATTCTAAAATAAAAATACACAAAAAAAAGATGCGTACACAAAATTAATTATCTTGATTATATAATTATGTAATCAAAATAATTTGTGATTAATTATGTCATTATGTAATTTAATCCGTCGCCGACAGGGGGTAAGGAGGGTAGGGGTACTTGTGTAATATGTGCAGAAAGCTCTTAAATATCTACTATTATCTGTGATAAAAGAAATTTACAGTTTATATCAAATACAGAGGGAGCACCAATAGTTACAATTTATTGATAAATAATATTCTTTTGGCTCAAAATCATTTCAAATGTTTCCCTTTGAGTAATTTTAAAAAACGTTAACAATAAAAATTCATTAAAATAATTACAGAGAGTAAAGGCTAGGGTACGTCGATGCTGACACATAGAGAAGATGTGGACTCATACGTAGGCAATAACTATTACCAACAGCAGATTGAATATCTCTGTAGACAAGTAGAAGAAGCGCGATAGACCTTAGACAAAACGTTGCAAGAGAGCGAAAACGACTATGAGCAACTGAAAATAAAAGACTGCATTTATTTCGACAAATTTTTCTAGCCAATCGAAGAAATCCTGTATGCACTAAATAATCACTAAAATGTGAAGATAGAATCAAAGAAGTAATTCAGCTCTAGTAATCTAATGATAAGCAATTATCAAGGTATAACGCCCTATTCTGTAGGGTTGGCCAAATATAACTTGATAATAAATGCTGATTATTGATCTACTAGGTATCAGGGTGCAATGCCTTACCAAGGTAGGGTTGGACAAATGTAACTTGATAACATGTATAACTATAAGACCCCCGTTCAGGAAAGTGGTGATTGATAGTGGGGATATAGTTAAGACAGGCGTGCATGAATCTGGTGAAGGTGGGAAAAACTTCATAACTCCGGTTATGATTTGAAGGTCAGGTTTGGATTGGGTCTGATCGGCTAATCAAGTTAGTGATGAACTCAAAGTAGGGGTCTATGGAGAGG
The DNA here is from genome assembly GCA_022537955.1 of Schmidtea mediterranea. Taxonomy (NCBI): domain Eukaryota; kingdom Metazoa; phylum Platyhelminthes; order Tricladida; family Dugesiidae; genus Schmidtea; species Schmidtea mediterranea. The sequence goes on along the minus strand of CM039679.1, from coordinate 77,251,750 downwards.
GGCGCTTGATAAGATAATTCACGATAAGATGGTTAGTAAAAACTCGCGATCCCTGCGTTGGAAGGTTTTGAAGTGCTGAAGGTTGGTTAGCAATAATCAACAATGCTCGTTAGCGAAGGGAGAATAATTCCGGGCTATCATTCAAAACCGTATTTTATCACTGAATTTTAATCACTAAAATGTGAAGATAGAATCAAAGATTTATTAAAACGGTTTTATGCTAGATTGAATAAAGTCGACAACCAGGCTTCGTCTTGGTAAACATTAGTAAAACTACATATGGAAGCTCAAAGTCGTATAATTAATGGGTTATCTCCGAATGACCACGGAATTAATGTAATAATGATGTGAACCTTAAATATTGTATTTTGAATATTAAGGTGTTAATTTTTATAAATTCATAAAATTTTACTTGAATTCATTTTGAATGAGTTTCCAGTGTTGTTGCAATTCGACAGTTTGGTATTAAGTGTTCCCAAAAATTAAAATGTACACGAAACCTTCTATAGTTGCTCAGGAACCAGATTGTTTGTCAGCATTCGTGACAATATGGTTTACATTTTACTGACGACCGCCGTTTTTGATAACTTGTGTCGGTTGCCTAATGCTTATTGGTATAAATAATTTTCGTCCCTACCAGGAAATTAAACTTTCAATTAAATAAAGATTTATGTGTTTCGAAGTTAAGATGTTATTTTGACAATCGTTAGCTAAAATAATTATCACTAAGTTTAATTATTTTTAATGCTGTGCTAGTTTTATTTTTATTACATTTTCTACAATCCCTTTTTATTGATTAGTGTGATATTCTTTCAGAAGCGTAACTTTATTTTCTTTTTTCTTGAACAATATTCGCAAAAAATTTATAATTTCCTGAATCTTCCAATATTTATTCAGCTAAATACACTGACGTTGTCTATAATATATTTAAGAATTATTGGTTAAAACAATGTTGTTTTATTTATGTTTTAAAATACAAATTTAATATTATTAAGATTAACAATCTATTGATGCGTATTACTAAATTTAGCTTCTTACATGATTACCATTATAAATTTTAATTTTAATTAAAAATTTGCAATTTCATTTACTGAAACTTTTCTACTAATTAATTTGTTTATATAATAACCTTACAGGATGCAAATTTTTTAATTTTTAATTTTCATAATATTTTAATTATATATTATGACAGAGTTTGTGATCCATGATATTATAGTGTTTTTATCAAATTATAAATGGATTTATGATTTCAAATGGACTGAAATTTATAATTTAGGTCAATGGGAAAAGCTTCCGATTTCTTGGATAAAATTTTTAAAGATATTGATTTCAATAAACTGAAGAAGTTACTTTTATGTGATTTCGTAAGCTAAATTTTTACTTTTTTAATATCATATATATATAATTAAATTTAAGCAAATTTATTTATTGTAAATTTATTGAATTTTCATATATTCTGATTTTCTTCAGTCGTTTTTAGAAGTTCCTGAAGATATTCAGAATTATTTCAAGTTTCACAATAATATCGTTAATTTAATTGAAACGTTACCATCAGATTTTAATCATAACTTTTGCCTAAAAGATTTTAAGAAAATTAATCCCAAAAAATCTCACGAACTTATGAAAATAAGTTCATTTATCAGGAAACATCACAAAAAGCCGTCATTAAAAGTGTTGGATATTGGTTCTGGATTGGGACATTTGGCAAGACATTTGGGAAACAATTTCAAATTTAAATGTGACATTGAAATCTTGGCAGTTGAAGGAAATCCCGATTTGCATTTAAGAAATCAGTGCAGCGAAAATGTGCAAAAGTTGCAATTTTTTATTACCGAAGATAACCTTGTTGAATTCAATGAGAAAATCGAAGAAATTTCCCCAAAAATAGATTTGATTACTGGTTTGCATTGTTGTGGTAAATTGTCGAGCTTAATTTTGCAATTCTTTGCCAATTTTTCATCCGCCGATTCATTACTTCTGTTTTCGTGTTGCTATCACAGAATGTTCCAGCAGTCTCTCACCGGGTTCCCATTGAGTGACATTTATAAACGTGAATTGTCAAACGGGAATATCGATTTCATTTCCCCTGCTTTTCTTCGGTTGGGTTGTCAGGAGAGGAAAGAAACCTGGTTGAATTGGTCGGCAGATGATTTCTATCACCATAGATACTCAGTGGCATTCCGATGCGCGCTGGAATCGTATTCGGTGGGCAGTGATGAAGATTTAAGTAAACTGAAGCGGATTAAAATTAAACGGAAAAATTTGTCGGAAATATCTTTCATGGATTTCGCTGGATGTCAGATAGCGGCTATGGAAATAAGAGATAAGGGAAATTCTTGGAGATGTTGGAAGCCCAGAACAAAGTTTGCCATTGGTATTCGGTGATGTTGGTGTTACAAGCGTCGATTCAGGAAATCATTGAGTATTTCATTTTGCTTGATCGGGTGCTCTATTTGCGGCAATTTCCGTCTATGGAATCCGTAAAGCTCATTCGAGTATTTGAGCCGTTGATATCACCGAGGAACATCGGCATTTTTGTTTCCAAATGTTAATTGCGATTTTTTTTTGGATATATATATATTATTTTTATGGTTAACTTTAATTAACGCATTTATTGGGTACCTTCAACATCATTCGAGCCTAAAGGGAATAGTGATAAACAAGTATTGGTTAGTATCAGAATTCAGGTGAATCGAAGTATTCATTGAATAGGCTTAATAAAATTTCATTTTTTATTGCATTTAGTAATTCAATTGTATTAATTATTTTATTTGTTGTCTATTGGATGTTTTAAAATTTTCAACCAATCAAATTAAAGTATTCAAGGTCTTTATTAATTTCTGCCGATATGCACAGTAATCGGATTTCATTTGCACTTTTCTTTCAGATATCGATTCAACAACGTAAATACTGATGTCCCAATGGAAAATCGTCTCATCTGGCACGTTAATTTAATCTAAATTCACTCAAAGTTATTTATTTTGTTTTTTGACCACTAATTTCTCAAATCACAATTATCTTTTTGTAGTTTTCGTCGACCAATCGGCGATTCATCTCATCTCAAACTCTCTTTTTTAAAGTATCTCTTTGAAAACATTTGAATTGTTAGTACCTAACCTTTCCTGCAACTCTAAGTAAATTAACTTTAAAATCTGGTTAATTGTTTTTGAACATCCAATTCGCTTGGTCGGCTCTTGGGGTACTTTGTCTGAAGAATTTTAATTGCTTTATTTACTTACCGGGCTCTACACAGCTCGGCTCTTTACATGTCTCGCCTTTCCTTATCGCTCGGATTTCCCATTAGCTCGGGTTAAAATTTTAATTAGTTTGTTTTTTTGACTATAATTTTCCTTAGAGAACCATCACCAAATTGTTATTATTATATTTGAGTTCGTCTTTCAACTTAGCGCTCAACCATACCCGTTTACCTTCATCAAAATTTATTTTCAAATTTTATCAATTTTTAATTAATTTGTATTTTACTTAATTTTGATGTTTTTTATTCACTCATCTCATTTCTCTATTTTAGAACAACCCCAACAGTTTGCATTTTAGTAATTTTATCTTTTAAAGTTCCTATATCTAATAAACAATATTGTATTTTAGATTTTGAGATTCTTTAATCTTGTTATGAAATATATATTCATAACAACTTACTAACAACCTAAAATTATTTATTTTATTATAAAATGTATCTTTTATGCCTTTAAAAATAATTTCTGTAAAATTTAGATTTTTTCCCACAATATTTTTCTATAAATATTAAAAGATTTGTTCATTGAAAAATTTAATTTTACTTAATTTGATTACAATCAGCGTCTCCTACTCATCTATAACTCATTTCACACTGAATTATCCATACTCAAACCCGAAGAAGCGCAAAAGTTGGAAAATTTATCATCGAATAATTTACAACACTTCTCTAATGCCGAAAGAGATGAAGCATATACAAATACTTGTCTTTTTAGCATACCTTTTGAACTTCTTTGGGTAATTTTAGTCAATCTAATTTGGCAATTTGACAACCTTCCAATAGATTCAATTCTTCTGTCTCTGGGATTGTGAAATACCTTCCAAGTGTCAAAGGTAGCGTCTACCCAAAATTTATAACACAAACATTTAAAACCAGGTTTACAGTCATTAATATTTGTACTCAAAGAATTAATCATTTTTGTAGCACACAAACTGTTACTAATATCCGATTTGGAAATTGGAACTGATTTAGCTTGTTTTTCATTACCATGTTCCAGCACTTTTAGAGAATTATTAATTGCAGATTTATCAGAATCTTTCAGTGATGTTTCTTTGAAAGATTTAACTTCACGGTCTCTACCGTTGAATAGGTTTTTATGATGGTCATTAGGTAGCATATTTGTAACTTCGGTAAAACTATCTTCACCGTCAAAATTTTTGATTTTCTCTAAATTTTTATCTTTTGATCTATTTGCTGAAATTGGACTTCTACTTTTAGAATATCTTTCTTTGAACGAGTTGATAAACCCTTGATTAAAACAAATATGAGAATTTTCCGATAAGCAATTGCTTGATTTTTCACTGGAAGATGGGAAGAGTTATTTGAATGTAACGATTTAGATTCAAGACTTTCATCTTCAGAACTCGTCTTGCTATCAGTTGATGGTTCAGACGAGGAGAAATCGTCAAGGGATAAATTGTGATCACTGAGACTAGTGTCTAGGAGTTCAATCTTGCTGTTGATGTTTTGAATTACAGGTCTTTTATTAATATCATTCGAAGGATTTATGGGGCTATTAATATAATCTGAATGCAGGAATGAGAGATTGCTTATAGAGTCTATGGACTGGTTAGATGTTAGAGTATTCACATTTGTTACACTGAAAACCTTTTGCTTTTGGATTTGATTATTTATAATGCTTTCGCAATCTGAAGCAATAATTTCAGTAGTCTCAATTGGGCATTTTATAATGCTTTTTTCTATTTTTTTCGACACAAGCTTAGAATCTGAAACTCCCATTTAATATATAACATTGCAAATAAATTATTATTATATGTCGAATTATTTATTATTAATTGATTTTTGAATATTTTGTTTGGTCAGTTAAATAATGAAAATAAAGCGCGTAAATAAAATTAATTATCTTTCTATCTATTTTCATTAATTATCAGTGCTGCTCGCTCAGAAAGCAAAAGTCGAAAAAGTCACTGTCGGCCAATTTTAGGTCAATTAAAAAACTGGCATTTTTTTATTTGAAAAAATATTTTAAAATATTGGTGTTGATTTGGTTTGCCAACTCTCCCGTTTTTGCCAGGAGTCTCCCGAAATCGATATTAATCTCCTGTCTCCTGGTTAACTATGACTCGGGAGATAGAAATTTCCGGTTTTCCGTTTTTACAATATTTCACAATTTGTGAGAACTTTTAGTGGAATGGGTCAATTGTGGAGAAAGGAAAGGAATCGCCTAATAACTGAATTAGTAAAGGCTGAATTACAAGCCAGAAGTTTAGCCCAAAAATAAAATATCTGATAACCAAAAAGAAAAATAGTCAAGAAAAATATAATAAAAAGTGAAAATTAAAACATTAAGAAGATAATATCAAAAATAAGTTAAAAATAAGTAGAAAATGATAAAAATATTAAAAATAAAATAATAAAAACCTTGAAAATAATCGAAAAAGCTTAAAAGTCCCTTTTGGTCACACACACACAAAATTAATATATACAGCAGCCAAATTCATAGTTTTAACACTTTATCAACTTACAAATTTACAACATGCAAATTTTTCAAATTTAATCTGAGACTGATAAACTATTAATGTCTTATGTAAATATATTTTAGTAACTTTATGTTTGTTTATAAAACTTTTGCTTTGGATGGCCGAGACATCTTTTGGTGTTTGCGACATAATTATTTATATTGATTGGAATCTGATGGTTAAAGAAATAAGGTTTTCGTGGCAATTTTCAAGGGATTCCCACCAGATGCGCGCATAAGATAGATAATTATTGGATACCCGTCAAAAATGAAGTTGAAAATGGGCAGTATCTAATAAAATGTGAGCCATATTGCAATTACTGCTAATACCCTAGAACACCTTTTGGTTCACGAGTTACCAAAGAAGGTTTTCATGCTCGTTTAAATAAAGGGTCCCTCTATTTACATTTTTATTGAAACAATATCGATAATTGAGATATTTAATTGGAATTAGTTATTTTTATGTTAAGATTATTAATTTATATTCATTCCAAAACCGGCTATCAATTAAACCCAAAAAAAATTCTATTATAATTTACAGTTACAAACAAGATCTTTTACATATAACGATGCCAAATTCTACTTTCTTCATTTGGCCATCAATCGTAGTTTATTATGATGTGAGAGTCTCTTGGATTGTTTCCACCGCATCGAAGCTTCCTCCATCCTGCGGTATCGATGGATCATTTATTCCGCTCGCTTACATTGCTTCACAGCGTTGTCCTGATAATACTCATCTGAAAATTTCCACATCTAGCATTTTGTTTTCATTTTGTTTCACTAAATGATTTTAAAGATTGTTAGTTCTAATTGAAATTCGGTTTGGAAATGATGCGTGAAACGATAGTGAAAAAATTTTTTGCGCATGGTTAGAGTGAAACGTATACGTTATAGGTTAAATTTAGTCATTCAAACCGTTCAAGGCGCAATACTCTATTTGTTAATTTACTTAGTTTTGTTGGGTTTTTATATAGAAAGTCGGTGCTTAGGTCTGACTCATTGGTGTCCTTCTTTAATCAATTTAATTAACCCAACACAATAAGATTTATTTCCATTTCATATATCACAACTTTATTCACAACTTTCACAAAAATCGATTCTATTCACAATACTCTACACAATTACTCTGTACAATTTCACAATATTTCAATGCGTAGGGATACGTCTTCCAAAGAGTGCAAAGAGTATATACTTCCTGTCTGGCGCGCAAGACTTTAATTTGTTTCGCTGATTGATCTATTTTTAAGCTTATTACCTCCTTTACTCCGCTCTCTGAAATATTCTCTTCGAACAACTTGGAATTTTGTTGATCTGCCTTTTCCTTTTATACTCATCTCGCAAATCAAGTCACCCGCAAACTAAATTGATTTTGGTATTTTTGACATCTCTCTGTCTAATACCAAATTAGTTATTTTTCGCTTTCCGTAATTAGAAATATTGTTGACATTCCGGGTTTCTCATACTGTTTGGGTCTTCTGTTGGCTCGGACTTCCAATTAGCCAATTAATATTTATTAATTTCTATTTTTATTAAATATTTCCTTCTGGGGATCCCCAATCGATTTAGTTTTATTATATTTGAATTCGTCTCTTCATTTGGCATCCGCCCATATCCGTTTCCGCCGATAAATATTTATTTTATAATTTTAATTGATTTTGCCTTCTTAATTATTATTTCGAATATCAATGTTTTTATTGATTTTCAATTTTACTTTTGTGAACGTTGTTAACCCCAACACATCTCCCCCTTTAATTTAGGTTCGTCCTCGAATCTGTTTATTTCTGATTTACATATATACTCATATGCACATATATAGACATACTTACACATATACATATACATATCATATATATTTAATTATTTGACGTCCAACGAACACCTCCCGATAATAACTATAATTATACCTAATAATGATAATAGTAACTTTATTATCAATAATAATAACAATAATGAAAAGTGATAATAATATAACTATTTTTAATAGTGACCTATTATTAATAATAATAATAATACTAATAATAACAATAATAATAATAATAATAATAATAATAATAATAATAATAATAATAATAATATAATAATAATAATAATAATAATAATATTAATAATATTAATAATATTAATAATATTAATAATAATAATAATAATAATAATAATAATAATAACAATAACAATAATAATAAAAATAATAACACTAATAAAAATAACTTTGATATTGATAATAATATCAATAATAATAATGATTATAGTTATAAGTGATAATGATAATAATCACTTTAACAATAGTAACGATATTAATAATAATGGTAATAATAATAATAATAATAATAATAATAATAATAATAATAATAATAATAATAATAATAATAATAATAATAATAATAATAATAATGATAATGATAATAATAATAATAATAATAATAATAATAATAATAATAATAATAATAATAATAATAATTTACGGATTTGAAAATTTGAAAACTTTGAGAATATTTTGAATATTTGTTTGGTTATATGGATTCACCCCTACCTTATATACTTTTAAAAAAAAATTTGCATTTTATTTTCCCTTACCCCTAATCCCGCATTAGCCAATCAAATTGATTTTTCTTGCATCATATGAAAAAGTGCAGATTCACACAAAATGCTAACAATATTCATAAAATAATTGATTTAACTACTATTACACTATTACTATTTTATCAAATTGCATGCAAAATTATGTCTTACTACACAAATGTTTCTTCATAACCAATCCAAGGTATTGGAGTCCTGGATTGATTCACAGGATATTTAGATAATAATCGAGATTCATATAGAACAACGACAATGAGAATCGCGACACATATTGTTATAATAATGATCGTCACGAATAGTGTTACGCACGCAAATTCATGATCATTTAGTTATAATAATATTGTTTTATTGTTCGGAATAGACACATTGGTATACGAAAAGTTGATTTTATTGGCTGATTGTGGGATTAGAATAACTTGATTCCGGTAGATATTGATTTTCAATACCTCGATGCAGAGTTTGAACAAGTTTGTCTTCCATAAATATTAATTTCCATAAGTCAGAAAATAGATAACGTCGATAATATTTGATTTCTACAAACACTACTTTAGAGGTTAATGTCGATGACAACCGTCGAAAAGTTAATATCTGAGATTTATTCTCGCCTTCTAGTACCGATTGAATTTTCCCAAAGTAATATAGAACAGCTCTTTGATTTAGATTCGCATGTCTGGTAACTTTTATGGATTGATTAAAATAATCGAAAGTCACTCGATTTGTTTCATTTATTACTCGTATCGTTTTTGATCTGAATGAATCTTGCCCCACTGATTGTCCCTATCCGTTCCGTTTTCTTATACGGATTTTTCGTAATAATGAATTAGGACAGTATATGTCTGAAACAATTTTAAATCAACATACTTTATAAATCAACGCCTATAGCATGATGTTGGAAAACCGTTTTTACTTGTTGGGATTCCCGAGGTTCCCAATACACATTGATCCCATTAAGCACTGGTTCAATTGATACTCGGTTCCATAATTTTTTTGTCCAAATATTGAAACTTATAATATTTTGTATTTTCGTATTATTACTTTTCGAATCCCATTGTGTAATTAACCAGGGATATCCGTAATTCATTCTCAAGTGACGAGCTACATGGCTATTTTTATTATAACGCAATTTTATTGGGGGTTCAAAAAAATTCAATAGACCACTTATTTTGACTTCCTCGGCCATTCCGCAATGATAAATCAATACAATTTGAGTACATGTTGAGTATATACTAATTTTCTTTAACAATGGCACGGTTTTAATTGCATAAGATGAAACATTCGCTTTGCATTCGTAACACAAAACATTCATAATCATTACTGTAGCAACCAATAAAATTTTTTTGATGTAACTTAATGAAGCTGGGTTTTTGTAAAATTTTGTTTAATTACTGTTCCATCTTCATCTTTGTTTAGTTTCGATCTTAACGGATATCGTGATACATCTTCAACTTGTACTGATTTGTTTTTGACTTTTACTATTTCTTCACACATAGCCACATCATAATTTTCGATTAAGTTTTTGTTTGGTTCAGATATTCAATCCTCCTCTGATGCATTCATTACATTAGCATAATATATTACTTCATATTGGGTTACTTCGAATTGGGTTTCCTTCGTCAACCAATTTAATTTTCCATAATTAGAAAATTTGTTGACGTTCTGGGTTTCTCATACTGTTCGAGTTTTCTGTTGGCTCGAACTTCCCATTAGGTCGGGTTTCCCATTAGCCAATTAATCTTAATTAATTTCTATTTTTATTAAATATTTCCTTTCGGGGGATCTCCAATCGATTTAGTTTTATTATATTTGAATTCGTCTCTTCATTTGGCATTCGCCCATATCCGTTTCCGCCGATAGTTATTTATTTTAAAATTTTAATTGATTTTGCCTTCTTAATTATTATTTCGAATATCAATGTTTTTATTGATTTCCCATTTTACTTTTGTGAACTTTGTTAATCCCAACAGTTTTGATTACTTCGTGGTATTGTGAAGATACATCATATTGTATAAGGTCCTCAGTTACTAGTTTTCATCAAAACTTTTATCGAAAACAGGTTATTCGCAACATTTCCTTTTAAAAAATCCCAAATTCAAAGTTTAAATTTTATTGATTAAAACAAGAATTCCGTTCTTTTATTTAATTGAATTTTTTGAATTTGTATTATAATTTAAAATATTCTTCTCCATTTATTGATTTATTTACTCAGCAAATTTCCCCAAATTTAGTATTTTCTTTGAAATTTTTTATTTTTATTTGGGAATTTCTTTATCAATATTCCGTTTAGATACCTTTACTTGTCGTTATTTATGATTTGTTTATTATTTAATAAAATGTATTCACTCTTTACTTTTTTTTTATTAATTTATTTGATATGATATAATTCATTTGGTTTATAAATGTGCAATTTTAATTTATATTTACATTTTTAACCACGATACATAAAATAAGATAATAAGAATACACATTTCGATTGTTTATTTTAAATAAAAGCATTTTCATTAGTTGATATCTATTTCTAAAATCGGAAGATCTGAGGTTATTGAGGGGGAGAACTGACCCGGTGAACTGCCATCATTTTTTCCACTTGCATGCATGTGCTCGTTTAGTATTCAATAATAGCAAAATCAATGATAATTAATAATAATTAATGCATGATAATAATAATGCATCAATGGTTAATTTAAATAAAATAGTAAATTCAAATTTTTGAACAAGAGGACGATAATGACTTGAATCATGAGGCATATCGCATAGATCTAGTACCATGAAAGCGAGGCAACCCGGAGATTTGACCGATGCAAGGAAAACTTTTCCGTCTTGCCATTTATTAGAATTATATCTTTCAGTTAAATAATCTGATGAAAATTTATACTAAAGTAATCAGATCATATAATTCGAAAAATAAACATTTTGATACACGCAACCTATTTAAAAAAATCCTACATTCATAGATATAAAATGAAGGGTAATAACCTAAAATAGAGAGTTTTCTATAATTTTTACATAAAAATAAAATCAATTCAAATATAACAACACTTTTCCTAAAATTTTCCTAGGGGTTTACATAAAATAATATCAAATCAATAATATTGAAAAAGAAAAATTAACGAGAGCTTTTCCTTACTTCTATTGAGTTCTTCCAAAGTTTTCGAAATTTCGAGAAAATTTGCACATACCTTTGAAAAATTAGCATTAATTCTGTCGATCTGGCATCGACTTATATAGGGTAGTTTTATACGCATATTTTTTGATGCGATAAAACAAAGTGCCTACACGCTTTTACCACATTTCATTAATTTTCCTCTAGTTGTTAGATTTTCATGATTATTTTTTATTAACGTTTCCAATTACATTTCATGCTTAATTCTCATAGTTATTTTCTAAAATATAAGCGGTTTTGATGAATTTGGAGATGATTTGATAAAATTGTATGATTTTGTTGTTTTTTCAATTCTTTTTTAATGTTTCGATTTATTTTTAAACCTTTTTTATATCGTTTTCTATTTTTTAATAAATTTTCGTCTTATTTAACGCTAAATAGACGATTTTTGGTAAATTTTAGTGAATTTTAGTGAATTTTATCGGATGTCGTGTCAGATAATCAAAATTTACCAAACCTTAGTTTTTGCACAATAATACATTCTTTAAGCATGCATATGTATTTTATTTTCAATTTAACATTGCCCATGCATGAACTCATTTGATTTTTTCAAGTAGCCAATGGTGTGGTGTCAGCTTAGAAATATCACTCCAAAGTAACCTATCGCTCATCACGAAACAAAATAAAAGGTACGCATATATGGTGAAGTAATTTTTTGACCAACGGTAATTGGTTTGAATATGATGCGGATACTTAATGGCGTCCTAATGTAACTATGCATTTTTGTAACTATGGATGTAAACTTCGAATGAATTTGTTAAAAATGAGTATGAAGGAATTTGTAAATGACGTTGTTCAAATCAGCTTTTAACAGCAATTTCGTTAAAATACAAGTTAATGGAAATTAGCATCGAATAGTATTTTTATACAAATATGGAATATTTAATCTAAAAAAAAGCATAAGTATTTTTAGTAGTAAAGTTTAAAGATAAACAAGAATTGAATAAAAGTTTCTTTTCCTTTTATAAGATAATTTAGATGTTGCGAAATTTGTGACTAATTAGTAACATTTCAAAGGTTACAGGGTTGTTACGGAAAATTTTGATGAAGAATTTAATTTATTTAAACAAACTCCAATTTAATTGATGAACCCAAATCATTCTAAGTTTTTTAAAAAAAATTAATCTAATTTAATATAATTCTAACTATCAATTAATATAATATTTTTAGATAAATTCTGATTAAGTTTAATTCCAAAGGAGTCTCCTAAATTATTTTAAAATTCTAAATTAAATTTGTTGCATAAATTTCACTTGAAACCGTGGTATATTTAGGATAAATTCCGAATGTAATACAGGGTGTATACATAATACTTACTATGGCTGCATGGATCCAAGTTAGCAGAGTAATTAAACGAAAGGGAGGTAATATTGAAGAAGAGAATGACGTATGCATTTATACCAACAGTCAAGAACCCGTAAGCAAGAATCGCAAAAGAAGTAGTGCTAAGGTAGACGCTCACATGCTTGTGAGATTCTCGGCTGCTATACTTGGTACCAATATGGGTCCATGGTGGTAAGATAAAAATTGCGGGGCGTCCGGGTGAGATAGTATAAACCCCAAGAAAAGGAAGTGTCACGACCGAGAAAGATAATTCAAGTAATTAAGGCTAATTTAAACAAATTAATTTTAGACCCATGACATCAGCATTATATTTGAGAGTATTGCTTTTTGTGACTATAGAGAGGCTAAAACTATGTGGCATCATTTATCAGTGACTCCCAATACTAAAAATAATTAATAACCACAGATTTCCGATGAAAGCTAACAAATGAAAAATCAGAAAAACAAATAAATTAGAGAACCCACTCCCTAAACAAATAAAAAATAATGTAAAATTTGCATAAATTAGTTAGATATAAGTTTTAATTGTTTTCATTAGTCATATTTTGTGACAACTTTATATTCGGCTTCGAAATCCTTCATTAAATCCATTTCTAAGCCGTAAATTATAATTTCATTCGAATCTGGAACTCCTAAATTCATTTAATTTGCCAATTATAAAATAATTAAAATTTTACTCTTGTTTTTATCATTCATGTTGGTTTCATAGAACGCGGTAAAAAAACTTGAACTAATAACGTCTTCCGGCAACGGAAAATCACATAACAAATTGAATGCACTTCCACAGAAATATATCCCGGTAAAGTATATTTTCTAGATATAAAGACAATTATTAAAAAAAATTGGGTTAAGCCTGAGTAAAGTTCGAATTCTGTCACTTTCATTGGGTACATTATTTTGTCGCCAAGAATCGGAATGATATTAAAGATTACCATTTCAAAGGCTAAAAAGGATGTGTAAAGGTTTATCGATTTGGTCAATTTTATGCAACCAAAATAAAATAATTTGCGGAAATTTGTTTCCCAATCAATAAATTTATGAAAAATGTAATTCTTTTTATATGAAGTCACAGACAGCAAGAACCTGTTAACAAACCTAACAAAATAATTTGGAGTGATAGCATAGTGAAACCATTTTCATTAGATATAAAAGATAACCTTAGAATGTGAACCATCTGAAAAAGCATCTGAAAAATCCGTACTATCATATCGGTAGATAGATTTATGAGAGGTATTCGCAGACAGGAAATTGCAGCCAAATAAAAATGAAATATATGAAAACCAAAGATTCCTCTCGACTGAGAACCAAGAAATAGTCCTAGGAAAAAGACCTGTCACTTCAAGGGTCTTAGAGAAAAAATGATATTGATAGCACATGGCTCTAACGTTCTTATATTGGCTATCAAATTCCTACTAAAACGTAATGCAAGATGGCTCAATATAAATAAAGATGTCGATTCATTTGTAAGAAATTGCAATATTTGTAAAAGTAAGCTCTTTGAGGGCATTCATTTAGATTGGTAATTTCTGTCTAACATTGCAATATCTAATTGTTATAGTATGTAAAGGGCTGGTGGCCAGAAGCTTTAATTTGCAAAGATCAATCAACAACAACAGTAAAAAACTAAAAACCACTTTTATCAGATTTGTAGTACTAATCAAAGTAGTTACTGAAAAGCCAAAGAATTCATATCAGAGTAGATTGTGCTTAACTAGGTGGACGCATTTGCCGTTTAAACACCAAATGGACTTGTAGAGATAACTGTGTAAACTATAAAACGTTCTTATTATTCACGCATATCGAACATCCAAAATAACAGCAAGTAAGAATGGAAATCATGCAGAATTAATGTTTAGAAGATCTATTCGACACACATTGTTCGGTTTTCAGATTGGTAATATACTTTACAATGGAAAACCGGGTCAAAAGACAGAGCACTGTAAGTTCTTCATATCAAATTCCGTAAAACAGCTAATGTGGAATTGAATGAAGTTGGAGGAATTGCACGTTTAAATAAGTTAAAAAAAGCTCTTTATTCTCAAGAACTGCACGATCAACATTTAATTCAGAGACCTCAATTAGGAAACGAAGCTGTAAAAGAAGAGATAGAACGTAAGCATTATAATGTTTCAACAGTAATATCATGTCAAACGAATAATAAACCATGGCTACGACTTCCATTTTAAGGGTGCAATAACTTGCACAAAAGCTGCATTGCTTCCGGCGTAGCTCGTAATAATCGTAGGAAAGCGATTTATAAAAGCAAAAATAATATCTTACCATAAACCAAGAAAATATTATCAAGCACCTTTCTGAAGGACAGATTTTCATTCCCAAAATCAAATCTCGATTTTTAGTTGTACGGATTGATTTAGAGAAGGCCATTGCAAATACCGCTTTAAATTCCTCTTCAAACAAATTGATATTTTTATTTTTTGTTATTTTATACATATATCTCAAAACGTAACAGAGAAATCCTTTTTCCAATCCAAATTTGCTTACGAAATTCAATGAATCTACAATTGAAAATAATTTCAAAAACAAAAAAAAACATTTTAAAATTTACTCTCATTTTCTAAATGTGACCATATTTCTTCAAATATATCAATTCCGTATACAACTCCGTTTTGCCGTTCCGATTCCGAAGCTGGCTTACCTATAATACGGTCTGATTTTATTGCGGAGGTTTCAACTTTTATTTCCATCATATTTCGTGAATCTCCATGCATCGATTCAGTTACACTTGTAAGGCTGAATTGAAACGTAATAATAATTAAAAAACAACAATGTACACTAGGGCTATGATCTTTTAGCATTTTATTTCAGATTTCTTCTCCTGGGATTCCTATTGATGAGTTTGTGTGCTTAGGGTGGATTCATTTTTTTTTAATGAAAACTTTGAAAAGAGTTGAGTTTTTAAATTTAAGTTTATATTATGGGACCAATTTAGGCTACTCTACCCAAACAATAAACAATTAACAACATGAGAGTTTCATTGGAAAACGATTAATTTTTATAAGCCATATCATAGATTATCTAGTAAAAGCGTTCATTAATGGATTTTCTAATTTTTTTCTAGTTTGGTTAAAATGTTTAATTACAAAATTATATAAAATAAAAATATGAGATAACTCTTAGGATGCCGGGATGACTTATGAGCCCGAGCGATTTTCACAGAAAGTTTAAGGCACAGATAAAAAGTTTTACATAATCATTTAGAGCTTATAATATAGAACATTTTGAGATAATAAACAAATTTTTATCATATTTTGATCGTCAGATAATTGAGTTACAATTTTGAAAATAGGCCTTTTTCAAAGTGAAATAAGGCAAGTCACATTATTCTCACCTGAATAAGTACACTATTAGATCAGTCCAAATGATACTATTTTGAATTAAAAATTATTTATATTTTGTTATTTTTTAACCCTTTCAGTCCCGTATTTTTTTTCAACCAAAGTAGATTTATTCGGAAGATTACTTCATGATAAACATTTTACATATTTGAAAAATTTGAAAAATTATTTGGATTAGAAATTATTTTCAAAAAATGTTTTTTTCTTATAAATTTGAATAATTTAGAAATCTCTTAACCAAATTTGCAAACGTCCACGGTATTTTATCTTTAAAAGATGAAAAATTCAAAATTTAGTTTTCCGAACTTTTCTTGCTTAGTCTGTAATCATCAAGAAAATTATAGGTCATCATATTCCATTCCAGAATCTACTAGAATATTTTAGAATTTTCTAGAAAGTCTAGTTAGTTCAAGAATCATAAAACTAATTACAGATTATTTTAAAACATTTTAGAATGTTCTAGAAGAAATAATTTGATATAAATAGCCATCAATAAATCCTTTGTTATTAAAATTTTATTAGATATCAATAAATAAAAGTTCTTTGAATTTGTAATAAGTGAATTTTGGTTCAGTGCTTTATTCAATATTCTATCAAAATAATTCTTGTCGAACTATCATATTCCAGTTAATATTGTTCATAAAAGATTTTTTGTGACAAATGGAGAATTTCAGAGAAAATTATGCGAACAATGACTCAACGTTTGGTTTAAATTGCGATACTGAAATCGACAATGAAATTTCTATATTTGGATTTGAAGATATAGATGATTGGACAGATGAGGATTTGGATTGACAATTCATACGTTTTCTGAACAATCTCGTCTGTGCATTCAATTTGAACTGAACCAAATTGATATGCTTAAACGTATTTTCGATGAAGAGATGATGAATCACATCGTGCGTGAAACAAATTTATATCAAAACCAGAACAAAATATGCAACAATCTAGAAAATATGAAAAACTGAGAAAAAATAACAAATGAAAAATTGTATTCTTTCTTTGCGCTGATATTTCATACCGGAATGTTATCCGAAAGGAAAATGAAAGACTATTGATTATTGGATACATTACATCAAACTCCAGTATTCAATCGACATATGTCAAGAAATCGATTTTATGATATTTTGAGATAAGGCATATATATACACACATATATATATATACATATATATAATATATATATATATATATATATATATATATATATATATATATATATATCTTGGCTTGATTTACAAAAAATTATAAAAATTTTAAGTTGACTTAGAAAAATTAAGAAATTATGCATTGACCTAACGCCTACTTTTTTGTAGGTGGTGGTGGTGACTAGAATGGGAGATAACCACCTATTATAAGGCCAGAGTCTTTTACAGTTTATTTAATGAAGGAGGTACTCAGTTAACTGTTCGATCACAGAGTGGGATCCGGGGAAGAGAAACCAAAAACAGCAAAATGCAGGTTTCTGAAATAAAATACATTCTGCCTCTATTTTGATGGTAAAATAAATTAAGTATAGAATACCATTTTGTTTGCTAGTGAAGTTATCATATCTCATGTGATTAGTTTACAACAGGAATTTATTATCAGGAAACTCCCGACGAAACACTTGCATTTCAAATAGAAGTAAGGAATGGATAAAAAATGCCATAGATCAAGTCACTGCTCTTGTTTGTACTGATTATATTTCACCAATAATTTGTATAAATTTATTTTGCTTATAATTTTTATTTAACTAATATTATTTTTCTTAAAAAATTAATTAAAAAAAAATTTGTCTTATTAACAATTTTTGTTTCAAAAGTTAAATTTAAGTTAAATCGACTATAAATTATTTTTTGACATCACATTAAAATGATATATATTTTCAAGTTAAAAATGTTGTGTTTCAAGTTTTTACTTTGTATTAAAATTATTTTCAAAATCATGTGCACAGATTTTAATAAAAAGTTTTAAATAATAAATTTATAAAAAAACAAAAAAAGAAATCAAACGCTTACAATAACAAGTTATTGTATTTTGTTTTGTTAAATTAAAAATAAAATTATTGAGAAAAATAATAGAATTAAAAGTCATTGATTATTTTTATTTCAATATATTGATCACTATATTGCATACATATATGTCAAGTGCAATTTATATAGCTAAAATGATATTTCATATGATTCAATAATATAATTTCGGTATTACATCACACATGAAAAGATATTAGTGAACCATGCAAAATCTATATTTATAATTATTACGAGTCATCTGATTGTCATAAACAGGCTTAGTTTATTAGTAAATTATGTAAAAAGCGACACGCAAATCTCGAAAAACGCAGTTAGTTGGTTTTTTGCTATTCAAATCGGTAAATATTAAAATATATTTGAAATAATTTAATCATTGCTATAAGAAAAACAGAAAGGGATTTTCAAATGCCTAATTCAAGTACTGCGTTATTTGAGGGTTGCGTTTATATGATATCATAATGTTTACTTTTTATTAATAATAAATGGATAAACCCTTGAACGTATCTCACACATTAATTGAGATATGGATAGACAGGATCCTGTTGGTTCTTCAAACAAGATAGTTATATCGAATTTTCCAAAATGTCCCACATATAATTCATCAATGATTTCAACGTCGGATAATTTTTTTTGAAAAAAACTTGTAAGCGAGCCATCACTCATTTTTCGGTCAAATTTTATTAAATTCTTTCCAGAACTTTCACTTAAATGTTTCATAGTATAAAAATTAAAGCAAAATTCAACTGCCTCTTTGAAATTTGGATATTTCTTCTGAATATGTAATATAATTAAACACGAATACAGAATTAAAACAAAAACTACCAAATATTTATTCATTCCCCAACACATATAAAGGTTTTGTCGACTAACTTTATTTGATATAATATAATTTGCAATAGCAACTAATCGGATCGAGAGTTTTTTCCATCGACAAATATTTAATATCCCAACAAATGTCCTAATTTATGCCTTAATCACCAAGATACGGTAATTTTATTTTCTCCGAAGAAATATTGATTTTTCATATGCGATCATCCATTAAGGACGTCCCACAAAAATAAGCAATTTTTGATCCTACCTTGTCTCTTTTCCCTCCAAAAATAGATCTCCTTTATTTTCAGATGAAATTAAATAATTTATAAGCATATATAGGCTAAATTTAATTTCAACATTATATGTAGTAGTACTAATATTGGTTGAAAAATAGAGAAAAAACACGCATACACAATTAAAATGATCAAATGCGAACAATAGGGGACATGAGACATGCCGCTTACTTACTTACTATATAGAAAATTAAAACGAAAATAGAAAAATTTAAAAAAATCATTAATCCATTAGGTATAATGTTTAAACGACCAATGCTGCGGGGGTGTTCAAAGCACTTCGACCCCCCTCCCTAGTGTTCCCATTTGTCGCTTTTGTGAAGACCCATCCATCCCTCTTCTTAGGGGGCCTCCTTAAATAATGCTCCCTATTTTTAATTATAATTTTCGTGCATTCGATTTCTGTATAAATGTTTTCCCTTGGGATATTGGGAAGTATTTCTGGCAAAGCTGACTGGCATCTAATACATTTTACTGTTTTATTATTTTAAAAATATAAAATTAATATTTTAATTTGACAAAACAAAATCACACAAAATTGGCAATGAACTAAATTAAAGAGAACACCAATCCTAAATATATATTCAGCTACAATATATTTCGACTGAATAACAGTCTTCGTCAGCTAGTCTTGAACTTTAAACTATTTAGAATAAACCATTTTTATTTAAACAAATTTGAAAAAAATATTTTTTATTCTGTTTTTTCCAAACTTATACATAATTTTGCATTTAGCATTCACGTTTCTGATTTTAACAGCTCACGCATTTAATTAGGAAAAATGTATTCAAAATAAATTGGTGAGATCGTAGAATTCTGAATTTTTATTTTAAATTAAATTTGTTGTAACCGAGCAAAAATGAAATTCCTGTTTTTCATTAGCCATTTTATTTATATTAAGGATTCATTTAATAACAAAATAATTTCATTTTTAAACATTGATATATTGTGATCAACCATAATTTATACTCATGTCATATTTAAAAAATAACATTTATTGTTACTATCAGAGATCTGGAGCCGAAGTTATTAAGTTGTTGCAAGGCGGATCAGACGAATTTATCGCTTCAGAGTTTCATCGACGAAACTCTTTTGCCATTATAACCGATGATACCGACTTTTTGGTTTTCAAAGATTGTACTGTTATATTTGGCAATAGTATTAAAGAATATTACAAGAATATAACAAGCAATACAAAGTTTGGTAAATATTTCATAAAACCAGACAAGTTGAGTTGTCAGATTGTAACACAACAGCAAGTTATGCAATGTTTAGGAGTAAGTATTTACATATATATATATATATATATATATATATATATATATATATATAAATTATATGAAACCACAGATATAATTATATGTTTATAATGGTAAAGAATTCTATAATAAAATATTTCAGACTTTTTACAAGGAAATAAGATTAAATATATTCAACCTTTTATATTTAAATGGAAAAATAAATTTGAAAAAGAAGGTACCCAATCATGTAGTAAAAAAATATTTATGATCCAGAAAATATACAACACAAAACCATTTACTTATATCATATAAGATTAACATGAAGGGGAAATATTTGGAAGATTCTATCAACAAGAATATCAAATAGTTTTTGATATATGGATGACCTAATTTAATAAACCCATCATCTTTAAAACTCACAGATTTTGTAGGTTTTGCTGCTAAAGATTTTTTAAGATTAGAAAGGAAATTATCCATCTTTTTTATTAACAATTCTTAAACCAAACAATTTATTGTAACGAATATTTCCAAGAAAATACCATTTCCTTTAAACTTTTCAATTTTTTATTTCTAAATTCAAACTCAATAAACATGTATATCTATAAAAAATTATGGAAAATGAAACTAAATTTAGAAATAAATTAAAATCTGTAATTTATAATAATTACACCAAGAGCAATAATTGTAATCATAAAAAAAAATATGCTACAAAAGAAAAAATGAAACAAATTAAGGAAATGGAGAATAAAGGTGGAATTTTACCTTTAGCTCAGTGGTTTCTAACCTGTGGGGCGCCCCCCCCCCCAAGGGGGCGCGAGACTGTTGCAAGGAGGGCATGCAGCTGTTTCCAAAATATCATTTTCGAATACAAACCAAAAAAGTCGAATAGGTGTCAAAAAAATGAATCAGCAGTATACGTAATCCACAATCCTCGCCGCGAATTTTTCGGGTACAAATGCTAAAACATCCCATCCATACTCTTCTTGGAACGAAATATGTCGCTTTCGCGTTTGGAGCCGAGCACCGGTGGGGCGTGGAATCAAAAGATAAACACTCGCAACATCCCAGGTATTCTCGTGCTTACTCGCGCCAAACTCAGTAAACAGAAGCATGTGATTGTTTCTGTTTTCTATGAACAGAATTAGTTCGTTAGTAGTGCTTGCGATAACCACGTTGATATATAGAATGAAACACTTCGCTTTGGAAACTTATAAATAAATTAACATTGATGTAAATTTCATTGCTGTTATAATAGTACCTTATTAACCAGGAAATGTTAATTTAATGTTGAGGTACTTTTTTGGCACGAGCGCGAAGTGCCAGGGTTATAAACATCCGAAACAATAAAATAACATCCTGCCCAATGTTAATATACTATATTTTCACTACTAGCGCTTTTTTACTTTCTCGTAAATTTACCAGTAACCGTTATAATTGAGTAATATGAATATTGTTATTGGAAACCACTGATGTAAGAAGAGCGCAAGTTATTTTTATGTTGTTTATATTCCAGTAATTAATTTTGACAAAAAATTAGTTTTTAATTCTACATTTAAAAATTATCCCAATTAAGACTGATATTTAATTTAAAAGAAATTATTGATATAATTGTATTTTATTTTAAATTAATATAAACTCATTGATTTAAAAAAATACCCCCTTTATGTGGATAAATACGTAACTGGGTTGAAAAGAAAATTAAATGAAGCAGAAGCAGAGGGCAAAAGAAAATATGATGAAAATATCGGAAATACATCTTCGCAAAATAGTAAACCTAAATATAGAAAATATGATCCAATGTACTTATCATTAGGATTTACATATAAGGTTATTAATGGCCAAGAAAGACTATTGTGTTTGCTGTGTAAGAATACTTTGGCCTCAGACAGCATGAAACCAAATAAATTAAAACAACATCTTGAAAAAGTACATGCAGATTACGTTGGCAAGACAAGAGAATTTTTCCAAAGAAAATAAGAGAATTTAAATAAACAACAAGAAATTTTTTCAAAGACCATGTCTGTAACACAAAAAGCACTGCTTGCGTCATATAAAGTTTCTTATAAAATTGCTAAATGCAAAAAACACCATTCAATAGGAGAAACTTTGGTGCTACCTGCAGCTATTGACGTGATTGAAACGATGCTCGGTGAATCATATGCTGATCAACTTAAAATCATTCCACTTGCAGATAATATGGTTGGAAGACGAATATCCGATATATCTGAAGATCTTTGCGATCAATTAATAGAGAAAGTAAAACTATCTTCTTTCGCGTTGCAAGTAGATGAGGCTACCGATGTTCTTAAGGATGCACACTTGATAACATATGTAAGATATGTTGTGGAAACTGATGTTAGAGAAGACACGTTATTCTGTAAACCTTTTGAATGCAATACTACAGCAAGGAAAGTTTTTAAAATCATTGATAATTTTTTTAATGAAAATGGCCTTCTGTGGGAGAACTGTGTTGGACTATGCACAGATGGAGCTCCATCTATGGCAGGAAAAAAGGCTGGTCTACAGGCATTAGTTCGAAAGGTGGCTCCTCGTGCAGTTTGGATGCATTGCATGATTCATAGACAATCACTTGAAGATCTAATAACAGTATTTGAAGTTATTACAAGAGTTGTAAATTTTATCAAAAATAGCCCATTAAGAGGAAGGCTTTTCGCAAAATTGTGTGATGACATGGGTTCAGAATATAGATCACTTCTATACTATTGTGAGGCACGTTGGCTTTCTCGTGCCAAAGTACTTCAAAGGGTGTTTGAGCTAAAAGAAGAGATTGCCATATTTCTTAGTGATAATAATAGAGATGAAGCACAATTGTTTTATGACACGAAATTCCTTGTAAAACTTGCGTATTTAGTTGATATTTTTCAAAGACTCAGTATTTTAAATAAATTAATACAAGGGCTCAAATTTATGCTTTTACGCAGAAAGACAAAATTACTGCATTTATGAAAAAATTGGAACTGTGGATAATAAGTTTGAAATATAATAACTTTGACATGTTTCCCACTTTTAAAATTACCTCTCTTGCTGATGAAATAGAAGAAAGTAAAGTTCTTATTAATAATCATTTGACCAGTCTATGGAAGCAATTCTAGTTGTACTTTAAAGACCTTGACATGTCCAAATATGAATGGATTAGAAACCCATTTGTGATTGAAAAATATGATGATTTTGGCCTTACGTCAGCAGAGCAGGAAATGATAATTGACTTATCTAGTGATAGCACATTAAAGCAGATGTTTGGTAAAGTTTAGCTGTTTTATTACCAATAATTTTTGGAGGATTAACAGCTACAGAAAGAGCAACAGGAATTACAAACGCTGTTAAAAATAATAATGAGTCAAAGAAAGCTGATGCAAAAACTAAATTTATAGAATATCAGATACAAGGAAATCGGATATCCGGAGCACCTCTATCAGGAAGTTCCCTAACGAAGTTACTATTAAAATTAAATAAATTTCAAACAAAATCTATTTTAAAATATTTACGAGGATTATTACATTATTGTTGCATTAAAATAAAAACAGAAAAATAGAAATTAGTTTATAAAAAAATAGTTTGATTTGAAATTTGAACCTTATCTGTTGTTAAAGTCGATTGTTGGTGGTTGATTAAATTCACACTTAAAATTTTATTAAATATAACAAATTTTAATTACAGATTAAGCTTTTCAAGTATAATACAATTTAAACTGTAGTCACAGTAGAGAAGGATTAATTAATTCATGATCCTTCTACAAGTCTCTAATCGATTTAAAACTATTTTATTTGTCTTTAAAATCTGATTTTCCGCGGGTTACCACTTTTAGCTACTTTTTTCAAAATTTCAATTAATTTATTGATTTTAAAATTTTATATTTTTATTCATGTTTTAGTATAACCCCAACACATTTATCACAAAGAAAGTTGTATTTGAATCATAACAACATACAATGTCTTTCAAATAAAATTGATTACAATTCCATCACATTTTCACATTGTTTAAAATTTAATCTTTTTTTTTTTATCATTTTTTTCTTGAGATTCCCTTTGATTTTATTTTATTGTATTTGTACTCGCATCATTATTTGTTATCGGAACATATGCCAATTTTTAAAATTTTGCAATTTTAATTAATTTTTGCTTTATTTATTAATACGGAAATGTTTGCTATTTTTACTGATTTTCCTCACTTTACTAAACTTTTTTTGCACCACCCTAGACTAACCCCAACGGTTTATTTAGAATTACAAAAATTACTTTCAATTTCTGAACAAACACCATTTTCTCATAAAACTGAGAATAATTCACACATTTGCCAATAGGTATATTTTCCCGACAACTTTTAAAAATTGAATTAACAAATTCTGTATATTTACTATCCCGACCGGACCATGTCTCATACTTGTGCTTATTCACCTCCATATCAATGCCCTAATTTAGAAATGGAATAAACAAATAATACATGACTCAAATTTAGACCTTTATTCCATCTACAATCCAAACCAATTTAATACCCATTTCCGCAAACATTTCGTGAAATTCACAATAGGCATTGGTGAAAATATCATATTCAAAGCAAAACGTAGCTAAATATTCGTTTTCGTAGTCATTTTTGATTTTCAGCAAAATAATTTCGTCAAGACATCTCCGAAAATTGTTAAAATCTACTAAAATTTCCATGGGATTTGACTTCTGAGCTTCTTGAATTAAATCCACAACTTTAATGGCATTCTGAGAAATGTATGAATAGAGTTGCTGTACACCCATTTCAAACTATTAAAATATTATAAAATTTCTTTGATTTAAGTTTTATGAAACACTTGAATTTACAAATTGATTATTTTAAACAAGTGTATAAGAAAATGTAATTTAAGTAATTTTATTATATAATGGGTGGTGTGAGGATAATTAACTCGAAGATTAATTTCTTGTGTTAAAAATATGTAACGAATTTTAATAAAATTATAATGATAAATTTAAATAAGTTAAAAGTTAAAGTATGGAATGATGAAATTGCTTGATTGTAAATTAATATTTAGGAATGTTTGTAATTTAAATATATTAAATATTTATTGATTTTTGTGTATTAATATTCCCTATTCAATTGTTAATTCATGCTTATTGAAATATTCTCAAAAGAAATACTAAAAAACATTTATGATTAAATACAACTTTAGATGGTTGTTTTAATATTGTTTTATTTGTAGTTTTTTTTGAATAAAGTTTGGAATTGATTATAATTTAGTTTTTAATGACGTATTAAATTTACAAAATCAAACTGCTAATATGGCGACCACGATGGCCAACTTTATCAAGGCACCTGAAAACTTCGAAATAGTAGCTGATATTGAAGATTTCATCAAAGAAGTAGAGAGATTATTCGAACTAATGTCAATTGTTGAGGATTTCAAAGGAAGATTTATAAAAGCCTTTTTATTAACTGAGGCAATCAAGAAATATGACTGCACTGACGAGAAGCAGAGTTATGTGGACAAATTGAGATTAGCTTTCAGAAAATCGATGAATTTGATGGAAGACTTAAGTATAGCACTGAAATACAGACAAGGTGAAGATTCTGTTGATTATTTTTGTAAGAAAATTTAGAAATTGGTGAGAAGAATTCTGAAACATGAATTAAATGAAGAGGAGCTACAAAATTTTATTATTTTTTAATGTGGTGGGAGATCAAGATTTAAAAAAGATTTTATGTTAAACGAATATAAATCGGTATTCGAAATGCAAAACAGAATTAAAATGCAATAAAAGGTAAATAAAGAATTAAATTGAAACAATAGCTCGATAGCAGTTATGGGAACAGATAGAAGATACTCAAATGTAGTCAGAAGGACCTTAAATATTGCAGCACAAGCAATGTCACAGAGATACAACTAACCTTCGAACAGATATACAGTCGGCGAATCTAGACAAAATAGAGAATACATGAAAAAACAACACAATTTCAAAGTTGTACAGAGAAATAGCCAGCCAAAATTCAAATGCTGGGATTGACACAGGAGATCCGAATGTCCTAATGTGAAATGTCACCATTGTCATAAAGCAGAACATTTTAAGCACCAATGTTTTCAGAGAACTGAAAAAGGGAGAGAGGTT
Organism: Schmidtea mediterranea; assembly: GCA_022537955.1. NCBI lineage: Eukaryota > Metazoa > Platyhelminthes > Tricladida > Dugesiidae > Schmidtea > Schmidtea mediterranea. Next base: position 77,225,109 of record CM039679.1, on the reverse strand, counting down.
AGAGAAAATGACCAAGAATACGCAAGAGTGAAGTTCAAAGGTAATGATCGAAATAATCGAGACCGACAATATCTGAGAGCAGTTGCAACAATGGACGACGATGAAGAGGAACATGGAAACCAATACCCAAATAGATATGCTCCACCGCGAGAGGAGGTGATTGGAGAACTACAGTAAGTATGAATAATATATTGAATAGGGAATCGTATGATGATTGTTTGTTATGAATTGAATGATGAAAAATATGAATATATAACTAATAATTATAATTGTAAATGTTTTCCTCATATGGAATTTTATAGTGAGTGGTGTAAGGATGAATCGAGATTTGATGATGTTGGAGAAATTCTAGAGTATGTTTGTAATATTAATAATGTAAAAAATGATAATTTAATTAAATATAATAAACTAAATGGTAGATCAATATTGATAAATAATAGCGAATTGTGTTGTTTATTAGACACAGGGGCAAAAATCAGCTTGATAGAGGAAAGTGTATTAGGTAATATAGAGAAGTTTAAAATAGAAAAATGCTTAATGAAATTGAGATGTACAAACGAGTCACCAGTGTCGATAGTAGGAAAAGTAAATGTTACAGTTCAAACAGTAAGGACAAGAGAGACGAGAATGATTGAATTTATTGTGGCCAAAGTGATTTATCGAAACTGATAGGAGGAATAGACTTCTTGAGAAAATTCGATATAATGTTAAAAATGAAGAGTAGTTTATCAAAGAAAGATGAAAAAATCACAGGAATAATACACTTAAAAGAATCGAGTGAATCTAACCAGTTTTAAGAAAGCAATGTTAGAAAGCTATGCAGAAAATATGATTCCATTTTCATGTATCATAAATGGGATGTGGGTAAAACAAATTTAATAACACACGAAATTTTAACAACTGGGAGACCTATTGCAATTAATCAAAGGAGACAGTCAGTTCATTTAATTGAAAGATCGAAGAAAACATAATAGAGATGGAAAAAGACGGAATTATGTCCATTATGTTTATAGGATAATAAGTATTGTTTAATTGAATTTGAATTGATTTTAAACAATCATCATTATCTTTTTGTATAAATAAATTATTATTATTTTTAAACGAAATATTCTTATCTTTAAATCCTATTAAAGTATATCTTGGTTTATAAGCTAAATTTGCTAATTTTACTGAGTATGTTGATACGAGTCCCATGTCAATAGTTGTGCATATTCTATTTAAATAATCAACATGTATAGATTTGTTATTATTTAATCTTTCTCATAATGTAATTTCAGATTTAGTATTTAAAGGCCATTCAGGGATATGTAATTCAATTTTGTTATTAATTTTAATTTTTCATCAGTATTTGCTGCAACATAAAATAAATTTTTATTATTTATATCTCTATTACAAGTTAATTCAATAAAAACATGAATTATTCTGTTATAATTTTGAAGAAATCCAAATAAATATTTTAATTCATATATCCCTTCAAATTTATTTAATTTATTATAAAGTTTTTTTCTTTTTAAATATCCTAAGTTTGCATCTTTACCAGCAATATAATTATCTCCTTTTTTCTATATCTGGAATCCACGGAGTCAATTGTCCATATTCTTTTTTATAATCATTATCTGTTAATATAAAATTTAACATTGAAGAGTATATTCCTGGATTTAAAATATTTTCAACTTAAGTTAAATCTTCATTTTCTTTTATATTTTCTAATTCAATTTTCTAATATAATCTAGCATTACAAATATCTAAAGGATTTGAAGATTGTAGAGATTGAAAAACTATATCTCCTGATTTATTTAAATTTGAAATTTAACAAGAGGTTGGTGATATTTTTAAATAAATCATTTTTCTTTATATCATGTGAAAAATGAATGTTGTGATCAAGATTTAATTTGGTTTTTTCGGTAATTTTCATATTTATGTTTTTCATTTTTTAAAAAATATTTAAAGATTTTTGTTTTTGCTTTTTTGTAAAAAAGGAATGATGTTCCCAAAAGGGGATGATGTTCTCAAAAAGGGAATGATGATTCCTCTTTTAAAAGGTGATTGTGTTCTTTTTAAGATACTTTTTACTTCTCTCCTTGTCCTCTACTTATCCTCTCCTCGTTCTTCTTATACTCACTGTACTTTCTTGTTCTCCTTGTTCTTCTTGTTCTGTGTAGATTGTCTTTACTTTGTTCTTTTTAAATACTATATTTTATTCCATTAATTATTCTATGCATTAATAGACTATGCAAACATTTCCTCATTGGTGGTGGGGTTACAGGGTTCCGAATCTTGCTTGTCCTTCCAGTTGCCCCAGTAACGCCATACAAAATGATGCTAATCGCCACTTGCCACCCGTTGCTAGGCAACGTTGGTAATGTGTTCAAGTGGTGGATTGCCCGCAAAAAGTGAGTGTTATTGCTAATACTATAATTGCCCGGACAATCCTCGGGTTCACGAGCTGTCGATAGAAGACTTGTGCTCGCTTAGCTCTGTCCCATGTGTAAGAGTGTTCATGATCGAATGTGGAGAGATGGTTGTAAGTATCCCGATTAACACCTGTACGTACTTATATTTAAGAAATGATCTAACTACAATTAATTTATTGGAATCAACACAGTAGAGATTTAATGCGAGTTAATGAGGTGGGTTGGCTGCTCGGCGTCGAGCACGCTCTTTGCGTCCTGGCCGACGATTCATGGGTGGATTATTAGGCTGATCCGCTAGCTGAGGGTTTTTCGGCGCCATCTGGGACGGGGCGAATACGAGCGGGTACGTTACCGCTTCCCCCTCCCGACAGACTGCTAGAGCGACTTCTAACCCTCGTATTTGCGTGCGCAGGCTCTGGTTGAACTGCTGCTCCTCTGTCCAGCCTTTCTGTGCTGCGGTCAGGCGGTGGTACAATGTCTTTACTTTCCCCGGTTCCTTCCAGGTTGCTCTAATCTGTTGGATTTTGCGGGTCACTTGAATAACTTGGGCGAGTAATTCCGCATTTGCTTGTCTTGCGTGGTCCAATTCAGTCTGTAAGATTCTTAGGGAGGACATCGCTATAATTAAATAGATCGTTTTAAGTTGTTATTGATCAAGTTAAATAATCATTTATTTCATCAAACAAATCACAAATAAGTCTAGCTATACGAGGAAAAAGTGACACACAGAGTTCTAATAATTTTAATCAGTCGCTACATCAATTTATCACTGTTAGTTCATTCGTCGGGGCAATATCTCTTTAGGCTTCGCTTGAGAGCTTCCACGGTATATGGTCGTCGGGTGTCTCGAACTGGGCGAGGTGGATGGGCGACTGCGATCCGCCCGGCAAGGATGTCCTCCACCACGTTTGCGAGATACATCCTCGCCTTGACCACTTGCAAATCCACCTGCTCCTGCACCCGCTCCCATTGGGTGAGGAGACTCTGCGCGTTTATATAGGTCTCCGCAGCTGGGTATTGCTGTCCCGAGAGACCGCAAGGGTCGCTGTTTAGGCCCAGTAACCTCCAAGTAGTGGGGTACGGCCACTGTTGTTGGATTTTCTGAAAAATTTCCGCCTTTGGGAGTGGTTCTTGTCGAGATTTCTCATCGGTCGTTGGGGCGTCATTCCAATTGAGCGGCATATTCTTTTCTAAAAAATGCGTCAACATCAATTACTGGCTTATGGGGAAGAAAAACAGTTTATTTAAATAGTTCGTCCGCCTTTTCCGTGTGCTAAACTCACTAGTGATGGGCTGTTGCTGTTGGCTTGTCACAATCAAAACCTATCGAATGTTTAATTATTGGGGGAATTATTTAGTTGACTGATCTTTCATTTTGGCACTTCTATATTATATATTTTAATGATTGTCCTATTTATGAGAAGTTAAGTGTTAACTGCATACCACAATTTATCCAGTGTCAATGTTTATCAAATTAGTGCTAGTGTCGAGGTGTTGTTAGGATCTATTCGGAAGTTATTATCTACCTGGTATCGACTTTTATCACCCGTAAGTTATCATTTAGTGGCGATAATCGTTCTAAAGTTGCGATCTTTACAAGTTCAATAGGTACTAAGTGTGATTATTCCCCTGCGGTTAGTCGGAATTTGTTAGGCCTACCATATGGCTGGGTCTTGAGTTAAGGTTTCGGTCTATCTAAGTTTAATATCGGTTAAATGCGAAAGTTCTCGAATTTATTAATGCTTCATATTAGTTAAATTGACGTTGATGTTTACAGTGATGAAATTTTTGACCGTAATTTGACCAGGATGTTTGCATTTCGGTGGATACATTTAGTTGGTGGGAGGATATCCGCCTTGGTGATAATTACAGGGATGTTTATATTATCGTGTGCAATGTCAACGAAGAGGTCGCGCATTCGCATCTTCCGGTCGAATCGCCTGATATTGTTAATGTATGCGAACTTCAGACTCCTATGTCGAATCCGGTCTATTTCACTCGTAGATTATCTCACTTCACTATATCACAATGATTGGATTCCATCGCCGTACAATGGATCGATTTGGGTAAGTTATTATTTCAAATGATTTTAATACATTTATCTATTAAATTTTTAGTGTCGCATACGTACTTTTGCTATGACTTATGATGGACAACCTCTCTTATCATTTGGATATTCTATTTACTGTTTGTTGGAAATTATTTCATTTCGCATCTACGTCGATTGGCCGTAAGACTTATTTATATTTAAAAAAAATTATATTTTCCTGATCAACTTGTTATATTATAAAGTTTTGTTCTTTAATTTTATTTGTGTATTGATTGACTTCCGATTGTTGTAACCTGTTTATTACGAAAATCCTCGGAGCTGAATAATTTTATTAAAGATTACTGTGATTTTAATCGCCGAGTTAATTCGATCTACCTAATCTCACCACTAGTTACTCGTCATTAAAATATGATCTTTAAAAAATTGACTTATGAGTTCCTTCCTTCTAATTGATGAATTTAATCAATAAGTTAACGAATTTACTTATCTTTGATCGCAGATCCTTAATCAGCTACCTCATTCGACAAGTTTAAATCATGAATTGTTTTTATCCAATATTTACTTTGATTTTTAGCCGAAAAATATTAACAATTGATGGTTACCTTAACTTTTATTCTCTGATTTTACTTGAAATAAGTCGATGATTCAAATGATTCCTATTCATTTACTTCGAGGAGTGGGATTGTGTTAATGGTAGTAGTAACTTTTATCTTATTTCGAACTATTAATTCCATTCAAAATAAGTTTTATCTAACTTTATCCACGACATTGAATTAATTTATTTGTCGAAACTGGCTTCAACTAATATATCTAAACTATGAATTCAATTTATTTCTGGCAATAAGGTTTACCTGGTTTTATTACCTTGCTTTACTTCTAGAAATAGATTTTTGATTCGATTTGTCCCTCGAAATAAGTTCATCTATGAATTTAAATTACTGCTAGCAATTAACGTCCGCTAATGCAACTTTACCATGAGTTTTACCTAACGAGTTGATTTACCTTTTTCGTCTCAATTATTTAAAGCTTAACATGAAATTTTGGGGTACTTCTCGCAATCAGTTTCATTTAAAACGTGAATTTAATTTACTATTATCACAAAGGGTTATTTAATTTCTTTAAAACATTAACTTTTATTGTAGCATTGAGTTTTATTTAAAACATGAGTTTAAATTAACAATAAGTTGTATCTAATTTACTTCAAAATATTAACACGGAATTAGTTATATCAACGATCTCGATTTTCATTTTATTCCCGTACCCTTTCCCTTTACTAGACCTTAGGCGCATATTGTGTTTATATTATATTTACTGAGTGCCCACTGGACTACTCGGTGTGATGATTTTAAGCCGTATGTAACATAAATTTAGGTCGATTTTACAGAATTGAGAAACGAGGAAGCAGCCAGAGACTTCTTCCTTATTTCTCTTCAGCTATAGGGATAAATATTGACGTTACGACCGCTGCGTTGCGCACGCTGAGTCTTCACGGGTACATATCATTGGCGATTTTCCACGCACTTACATGCATCTGCACTATGTAGATTTTGCTTTCTTGCGTTATGTGTTGGCTGTGGGCCGGAAAAATTTCGACTATTTAATTTATGAAGTACATATATAAAACAATTTATGTATAATAATATTTATTAGTTATAAACAAAAATAACATGTTACCATTCATTGCCAATCCATAACATATCATAATTTCACATATCATAAAATAAAACTAAAATACCTCTCTCCCCAAGCCGACGCCGAGCAGAGCTCTACTGAGATGCAAAGAACGTGGCGTGGAAAGAGGGTTCCAATATAAATGTTTCTCACCTAAAAATTCTGAAAGTAAAATTTCTAAATAGAATTGAACAATTTCACAATAGTTTTTTAAAACTGGTTACAATGGTTTTCAAAAATGGTTTAAGATTTTTAAAACTGTTTAGTTTCGAAAAACGGTTAGATTTTCAAAAATGGTTTAGTTAAATGTGAAAATGGATCAGTATATATACCTATTTTTCTCGCATGTGAAATTTGATGCATTAAAACAAAATTCGACCTTGTTATTTTCTAGCAAATTCTATTTTTTAATTTTATTATTTCTTGATTTATTTTTATAATTTTTTATTTAGAATTTTTATTGAATTATTACTAATTCAAATTTTTCGATTTAATTGTCATTTTAATGAACTTTCATTAATTTTCCAATTTTGTCGAATTTGTTGTGTTCTCTTGTTATGTTTGTGTAGGTATCGTGCGGATCTTGGTGCGTTTTGTTATTATTTTAATTTATTTTTATGTTTATTATTTTATATTTAATTCTCTTATTTTCTCGTATTTTATATGGTTTAATTGGTGTTTTCAGGTTTATTTGAATCTGCATGTTATGTTTGCCTGTGTATTACTGATCCATTAAAACATTTCTCAAGGCCGTTTACGTTCTGGCCCAACATTAAACACTCGAGGGTCCGTAAAATTGCGACCCGCAATTTCGATTGATTTCAAAATGATACATACATTTCCATTTTCAATATTCACATTCATAAAAATATCTACGGTAAGGTTAATCATCAAGATAAAGATGGACTTAAGGTCCTGCTACGATACATAATCAAATAAAATCGGATAGTTCAATATCAATGTGAATCAGTTTAAGTTAAAAAAAAAATCAGTTCAGATCACTGTAGATCAGTATGAGTTAACAAAATCAGTTTAAATCAACGTAAATCAGTTATATTTGGTTTCGAATGAATCCCTGACGGCTTGGGTTTCGCTTTCGAGTTAGGTTGATCTTGAAGGGTGATTGATAGAAATCTGCGAGAGTCTTGTCGTTTCGTTAGTTTTGTTAATTTTTCGAATTTGGGTGAACATTCTTCTGAATTTTTGAATTTGGGTATTTTGCCTTTGCTTGTTTTTTGTTAGGCCGAGGATGAGACAGCATATTAGGAGTATCATGTTAGAGGTTATACTAATCGGTAGTATAAGTTCGATTGATAGAGTCGCTGTACTGGGTTCATTTTTCTGTTTAATCTGTTTTCCTTGTTGCTTTCTGATTGATAGGGCGATCTTTTGCATTTCTTGGATTGGTTTGTTGTTGGGGTTTGTTTTGGCTTTTCTTTGAATTTGTTTGATGATATCTTCTAGGGTTTTCTTTGTCTCTCGGTTCTCATTTTTTATATTGGCTATCTCTTCGTTATTTTTCAGTAAGGTTTGTACCATTATTTGGGTTTTCTCGATATTCTGTTTCAATTCGTCCTTGTTTTCTTTTGTGGGGCATTGCATACATTGGAGGTTTATCTGCTGACATTCCTCATTATTGGGGTTTCTGCAAATTTCTTTGAAATCGGCACAGGTGCTGTCCTCTCTTCTGAAGGGTTGGGTTTTCTCGCATTTTTCCAACGGATTCTCAGTATCGCACTCTCTCATTATTATCATCATTATTATCGTCCATAATGTTTGGTTCGTGATTTTCATTTCTATCATATATCAATCAATTTTTGTATTTATTTACAATTTTATTCGACTATATACAGTGGAGTTTTAGCCCTTTTTATTCTTTCTTTTTTCTGGGGTTGAGTGTCCCTCGCACTCCTCTTTAACTCTGTTTTCTGAAAATCTTATTATTAAGACTTGGGCTTTTATTAATCGCTCGGTTATTTTTGGGAGTTCTTTTAATCGTTCTTTGTTTTCTTTAATTATCCTTTGTTGATTATAGATTTTCATTTGGAGGTTTCTTTCTTTTGTTTGTTTTCTCTTGAGCTGGCGTTTATAATCGACTCGTTTGGTTGTTTGTTTTTCCAGCTTTCGTTTTGTTTCTTGAAGCTGTTCTGTTAGCGTTTTAATCTCATCTTGAGCTTGTTGATGGCTCTCTTTTATTTCTCTGGCTTCTTTACAACTGTCTTCTAGTTGTATTACATATCTCTGTTCACTTTTTCTACTATCTCTCATTCTTTCTGCTTCGGTTTTCCAGTAATCTTCCAGTATTACACGAGTTTTTATTTCAGCCAATTCTCGTCTCAATTGTTCATTTTCTCTCTTTTGATCTCTGTTTTCTCCCATGTTGGATGTTAGTTTCCGTTTTATCATATTGACTAGTTGTTTTGCCTGTATTAGCTGTTGATTTATCCGGGCGATTTCTGACTCTTGCTCCTCCACTAACTCTTGCCATTCTTTCCTTTCGGCTCTCCATCTTTTACTATAATACCTCAGTGGGTCTTGCTCGATTGGTTCTACTAATTGAATTGGGCTTGGTACGTATTCTCTTTTCCTTCCGGGTAAGTTACTTTTTGTTCTAGTTGTTTTTCCCACTTTTCTTTCATCATTTTCGTTTTTAGAGTCTCTTGTATTAATTCCTCTTCTACGATTAGTAGCATTTCTAGTTAATTTGAATGGTAAAATAAAACAGTTTGCATGAATAGTGTCTACTTCTTTGTTAGCGAATGATGATAAAGCGACTGTAAGTAAAGTAAAATACCATTTCATGGACTCGTCTTTTTTTCAATAGGAAAATTACCTAATTATAAATATCGATTTGAAGGGCTACATTTTATTTAATTAAACGCTGAAAATAAGCATTTTTGCAATTAATGGGCTAAAGTTCATTCTCTGATAATATGTCAAAAAACGGCTGTGTAATAGTCATCACCCTAGTAAACACCCTTACTTCACTTTTCTTACCACGCATAAAAAATATTGAATGTTCTGTCATTGGCTACAATGATTATTTTCTCACTGGATGACTTTTAGATACTCGTACACACTCGTGGACAGACTATCTCTTAAAAGCACAAGCAGCTAAACAAAAAACAGAAAACATAAAATAGCCAATTATGATTTTCGGCTCCTAAGAAACAATGCACAATCACTGCGGCTTTTGAATAAAATGTCTTCCGCTTAACAATTTCAAATTCACACTGTTTTCAATGATCTGCAGGATTTGGTAGTATCTTTAAAGCATCGGGTTGAATCAAGTGAAGAATTAAGTGAGACCACAGTGTGCTGCTTCAAAACTATTGGGTTGTTCGGAAAGTCCTTTCGTTTTTTTTCCAATACAAGACCAACTGAATTTTCTCATAGCCAAATTTACACTTAAGCCGCATAATCATTATATATTTTGACAGACAAAAAAATGTTGTTTGATTCTTTGTAAGTTTTTGGAAATTCGATGGAAAATAGAAAACAACATTTTCGGCATATTTTACGCTTTTACTATGGCAAAGGTAAAAATGCAGTTCAAGCAAGGCGAAAATTATGTGATGTGTATAGAAAAGATGTATTGACCGAACGACAATGACAAAATTGGTTTGCAAAATTTAGTTCCGGAAATTTCGATGTTGAAGACGCACCACGTTCTGGAAGAGCCTATGAAGCCGATGAAGACAAAATAAAGGCATTGGTAGATGCAAACCGCCGAATAAAATTGCTTAGAGGTTAAATTTGTCAAATTCGACTGTTCATAATCACGTGAAACGTCTTGGTTTTTATTTCAAAGCTTAACATATGGGTTCCACATATTCTTCCATAACGATATTTGCTTCGTCGCATCAATGACTGTGATTTGCTTCTCAAACATCAAGAAAATGATCCATTTTTGAAGCGAATCATTACTGGCGAAATGAGTCATTTACAAAACCATTAAGCGAAAGAGATCATAGAGTAAAAATGATGAACCAGCTCAATCTACTTCGTAGGCTGATATTCATCAAAAAAAGGTTATGCGCTCTGTTTGGTGGGATTTCAAGGGGATCGTTTTTTCGAGCTTCAACCGGACAAAACCACAATTCATTTTGAAGTGTACTGTGATCAACTGGGCAAATTAAATGATTCGCTCAAACAGAAAAGGGTAGAATTGATCAATAGAAAAGGTATAGTGTTTCACCACAATAATGAGAGACCTCATATACAAATTTTGTAACTCGCCAAAAGTTTTACAGTTTGCATGAGATGTACTACCACACCCACCATATTCTCCCGATTTAGCACTTTCAGACTATTACTTGTCCCGGTATCTGTAAAGCTTTTTAGACAGGAAGATCTTCACTTCATATCAGGACTTCAAATATCACTTGGAACAGTTTTTTGTCAGCAAAGATCAGAAGTTTTATGAGCGTGAAATCAATTTTCTGTCCGAAAGATGGTGAAAGGTATTGGACCAAAATGGAGAATATATAATTTAATAAAATGTTTATACACTCTAAAAAATCGTGTTTCATTTTCACCAAAAAAACGAAATGACTTTCCGAACAACCTGATAGATGGCTACAGTAAAGTTGAATAGTAGCCCGTTGTTAATCTTCTGGAGGACATTTGAGTATTAAATCCTGCTCAACTGCCTTCTTTGAATGTCCTGTACAGTCGTATCAAGTTAAACTTATATTTGAACGATACGTGTGATCCGAAATAGAAAATTTATCTTGGTATCGCTAGGGAGTTTTATGTCACCAATGATGGTAAACTAATTGAATTCTGAAAGTCCGTATCCAGTTGTGTGCAAAACTTGGCCTCCAAACCTTTGCTTCTCCTCCAACTACCTGTCAATAGCGCCGATGTTGAAAGAATATTCAGTAAGCTCTATCAACTATTCTGTGACAAACGTCAAAGACTCAGAGCGGAAAATGTCATGCATCTTTTGAAGTGAAAATTTATTAAAATTAAGCATCGTTACATACTTGAATATAAATATTTCATTGGAATGTGTTTATTATGCGCTGTTTACAATGACAAATCAGTTTAATTTAAATCGGGAAAAATGCAGAATGTGTTGAAATTTATTGCGGAAAAATCAATTTGTTAACACGGAAATCCAGAGTTTTTAGTGCGGAAGACTAGGTTCCCTGGCAGGAGCTCTCTGCTAATGATTAATAGTAATAACAGTATAAGTGAAAATATAAGTGCAATTTCGATACAATAAATTAAATAAAATGTATAAATTAAAAAAAAAACAAAATAACTCAACAATAAGTTTAATAAATTTGTGTAAAATGAATAAAATTAAAATAGTTTATTAATTGTGAAGCAGATGAAAGATTTTACTGTCATTATTATCACTGAGATTTATATCCATTTCTAAAACAAAGATATTTTATCTTTAATACTATTACAGGATTTCTTTCCCAGAGTGATTTCAAGCAAATTAGGTGAAGGATTTTAGTGGTTAATCTTTATGAAATCTCTAAATTGCTTTTGCAATCCTTATCAACATGTGAGAATGTTACTATAAATCATCTGAGTTAGAAAATATATAGATGAAAGAGAAAATTAAGCAAAGAAGCGATTTGTGGAATGAGACCTAATTTGAAAAAGTTATTTTTGCTAAAGAGCAATAAACAAATTGCATACTATCAATAAAACGAACAGCCAATTTCTTAATATATGTTATCATTGAAATAAACGTTTGCTGATATTCAATTCCTAAAATGGAAAGTTAGAAAGACCATATTTTAAAAGAAAAGTAATTTCCTCTCAAATTATGAAATATGACTGGTAATTGTCAATGAATTCTGCAAGACAAATTACATTTTTTACAAGTTGCACCAAGATATTTGCATGAGAAATGATCGTAATCTCTAACAGGCGTATTATTGGTTTTTTAATAGGTAATAATAATAAAATTTCTTATACTAAATTTTATTTTGTAAATTTATTTCTACTTATTTTACTTTAAAATATATTTAATTATAAAAAATATAAAGTATTGTGAATCCTATAATAGAAATTATTTACCTATCTTTAAATTTTGTTAAAACCGATTTTTACCTAACTTCAAAAATTTTACAAAATCATTAATGACGTCACTAATTTTAACATTCATCTAGAATTGTTGATCCTTATAGTCGTGATTTTTGACCCTTGTTCTAATGGCATAATCTTTATCTTGAATATTCTAAAAATTTACATAAAAACTTTACCTAAAAAACAAAAGACTTGTTAATAATAATACATTGATTCACATAGTAAAATCATAGAGAAAGCCGAGCACTGACTAATTTCCAAATTGGTGATATTAAATCTTTTTCATCCATTTTATAACCTTGTATTATCATGTTGACAAACCAACTTTCCCCATCTTTATATTCATTTTTTTCAAAGGCCTCATGAAAACTGGCAATTCAATGGTTGATGAATATATTTTCATTGCAACTTAGATACTTGTTGATTTTCATTAACACTTTTTTTACTAAAACAACATCTTCTTTGGATAATTTAACATTGAAACTTCGATATTGCGACTTGATCAATTTCACGGGCTTTGAGAATTCATATAGGATTTCATTCACCAAAAAATACATCTTATAGTTATGATACATCTGCACTGGTTGGACATCTATTTGCTTATTAGAATTCATCTTGTTATTCATTTTCAAAATAATGATTGAAATTAGATTTTATCTCTCTTTTATACCTGTAAAATCAGGTGTGTAATCAATCAAATTCGAGCATATGTGTGTGACTTTTGACCATTTTAAATACAACTTATATCTGGAATTCCCGAGAAATTCAAGGGATCTAATCGATTAATAGGTATTGGTTTTTCTCTAAACTTCTGGATATAATCAGTAAGTAAAAAGACACCTAATTTTAGGTTAATCTTCATATAGCCTAAAAGTGTATTATAATTAGTTTCGTCCCATGTACGTTTAGTCATACTATATTCATCTTCAGTAATGCCATCCCAAATTGGTGATAATTGGGGAGTTGACTGAAGAACTTCTAAACAAGTAGCAACATCAAATGGGAATATTCCCTAACTTCCAATAATTACAACTCTAAACTCAGAACATGTTATTGGTAACAAAGTCAATGGTAACAGAAATGGAGAAGCTGAAGAGAGAAAATAAAAAATTAAAACTGAAAGAAACGATCTTGAATGAGATCCGACACCACCAAAGTACCATTAATCGCATCAATTCTAAATTCACATGAAGAACTTCTAAACAAGTAGCAACATCAAATGGGAATATTCCCTAACTTCCAATAATTACAACTCTAAACTCAGAACATGTTATTGGTAACGAAGTCAATGGTAACAGAAATGGAGAAGCTGAAGAGAGAAAATAAAAAATTAAAACTGAAAGAAACGATCTTGAATGAGATCCGACACCACCAAAGTACCATTAATCGCATCGATTCTAAATTCACATGGTCAGTTCCAAGCTCCAGCCAAATAAATCCACTCAGCAATACCGTGACTATGAATGTTTTAAGTGTTTTTAAATTGTTTAAGTATGTTAAATCATGTTTATGTATTGTTTTTTAAAAAACTTTTTTTAATATTATAAAAATAATTTAATTTATAAATTACATTATTTTTTAAAAAATTATAATATAAATAAAAATTATAATATTTATATAAATAACATTTTAAATTGGTTAAAAATTATTTGAATATATTTTTTAAATGTTTATTTATTACAAAATTAAATTAATATAAAAAATAATTTGTATAAATTAAATGTTAATTCATAATATTTTTTGTTGGTTTTGTGTACCTCAAGATGACAGTTATGCTGTCAAAATATATCGTACGAAAAGTTTTTTATTGGCGTTATCTTATAATATTTATATAAATAACATTTTAAAATTATTTAAAAGTATTTTATTATTTTTTAAATGTTTATTTATTACAAAATTAAATTAATGTAAAAAGAAATAATTTGTTTAAATTAAAGTTAATTCATAATATTTTTAGTTGGTTTTGTGTACCTGAAGATGACAGTTATGCTGTCGAAATATATCGTCCGAAGAGTTTTTTATTTGCGTTATCTGTTAATTAAATCGTTCCCAAATTTATTTAATTATTTATATATATATATATATATATGATTTAATGTCATCAACAAATAAACTTAGATTCATACATTGTGTGTTATCATTCAACTACTTTCTCATATGAAAGTATTCCAAAAATTAAAATCCCTAAAATATATTTCACAACTCAACATATCCTAAATTTTCAAATTTTCTATGTTTTTAAAAACTTTGATAAATATTTTTAACTTGATGTATGGCACCAATGATATATATATATATATATATATATATATATATATTGGTGGGTTACAGGGTTTCGTAATTTGTTTGTCTTTGTTGTTACCCCAGTAACGCCAAACAAAATGATGCTAATTGCCACTTGGCACCCGTTGCTAGGCAACGTTGGTAATGTGTTCAAGTGGTGGACTATCCGCAAAAATTGAGTATTATTGCTAGTACTGTAATTGCTCGGACAATCCTCGGGTTCACGAGCTGTCGGTAGAAGACCTATGCTCGCTTAGCTCTATCCCACGTGTAAGAAAATTCATGAGCGAATGTGGAGAGATGGTTGGGAATCGTGATGCGAATGTTCATAGTAATATCTGTACGTAAATGCATCTAGGAAATAAATTAACTACAAGTACAACTAATTTATTGGAATCGGCACAAAGTATAGTTATCGTGAGTTAATGGGGTGGATTTGGAAGTTGTGCTGCTCGGCGTCGAGCACGCTCTTTGCGTCCCGGCCGACGATTATTTGATGGAGTGATAGACTGGTCCGCTGATTGGGTATTTTTCTGCGGCATCTGGGATGGGGCGAAGACGAGCGGGTATGTTACCGCTTCCCCCTCCCGACAGACCGCTAGGGCTACTTCCAATCCTCTGATCTGGGTGCGCAAGTTTTGATTGAGCTGTCGCTCTTCTGACCAGCCTTTCTGTGCCGCCGTGAGTCTGTGGTAGATAGCTTTCGTTTTTGCCGGATCTGCCCATGTTGCCTTTATTTGCTGTATTTCTCGGGTCATTTGGATAATTTGGGTGAGCAAATCCGCATTTGACCGTCTAGCATGATCCAACTCGGTTTGCAAGAATTGTAGGGTAGACATCACTGTAATAAAAGAGAATCTTTAAATTTCCTTATTGATTCAATCATAATTTAATCATTATAAACAAAATCAGGAATCAAATCTATCAATGAAGAGAAATAACACGACGAATTTAAATTTGAAATCATTTATGACAATGACACTGTAATTATTGTTTTTCCTCCCTGAAAAGGGATCAAGACTCCTCGGTGAAAGGTCTTTTTAGGTTTTTTCTCATAGCCGCCACCGGATAGGGCCGACGGGTATCGCGGACCGGTCGAGGTGGATATGCCTCCGCAATACGCCCGACGCAGATGTCCTCCTCTACGTTCGCGAGGTACATCCGGGCTTTGATCACATTGAGATCCACTTGCTCCTGCACCCTTTTCCAGTGGGTGAGGAGGTTCCGAGCATGCTCATATGTCTCTTCGGCCGGATATTGTTGACCGGCGAGTCCGCAAGGGTCCGTTTCGAAACCCAACAGTCGCCAAGTGGTGGGGTATGACCACTGTGGTTGAAGTCTGTCGACGATATCTGCAGCCTGTGGTGCCTTCTTCGGGTGTTTTTCACTAGTTGCTTGTGTAGTAGTCCAATCGAGTGGCATGATCTGAAACGAGATTGTGAATCAACCATTGAGTATGACATAATGAAAGAATTTACAAAGTTGGTTATATTTTTAGAGGCGTCGTGGTGAGTTAATTCTTAGTAGCGGGTTATCGAAGGGCGTTTACCTATTTGGAATTCGAAAGAACGGGCGTAATTGCCGTTAATCGCGGGATAAGTGCTTTGTCAAGCAACACTGAAAATCGACACGCTGGAATCTACGTGACCTCATCGGATTAATATTTGGTCACGGATTGAACAATATTATTATGGTTAAAATGTCAGATTTGTTATACCTATTTAGTTGTTGGATCAATAGAGTGCTTAAAGGACAAAAATCGAAGAGGGTGGAATGACGTAGCCATTTTACTTAAATTTTTGGGGCGTAACTATCGGAGTTGAAAATCACGATACGATTGTTGGTAATAATGTATTAATTAGTGAAGTGTTAGTTACCGATTAATTTACGTGAGGTCCTTATTTTCAATGGTCGTAAAAGTACTTTGAATTCGCGAAATTTAATAAATGCTCTCGCAAGGCGATGGCAATTTTCGAAAATCGATGATGATTTATCATTGTAATGGTGCGTTTCCGCTAAACTGACACTTTATCTCAACATCAACGTCGATGATCGCAGGATGTCCGGTGGATTAGTCTACTTTGGTATCGACGATTTCATTTGGGTAAGTGATATCCTGTTTATTTTAATTATGTCAACTTTAATTGTAAAGAGTTGCGATTGGCGTATCCGCTTAAGTTTATTCAATCTATTTCGGAAATTTTAATGTTGTCGTTCATTTGGATGCTCTTATCGACATGTTTAGGAGAAAAACACTTGCGATCTATCGTAGACTTCGGGGAACTCCTCCTCGACACTGTGGTGCCATTTCATATATCTGAAGTCTTATTATCTTGATTATGTGGAACTTTTCGTTTATCGTTTCTTCGGGGAGGCTTGGACTCATTTTATTATTGCGATCGAAGTTTGGTGTCGGCGGTAAGCCTTTCTGTGTTTTATCATTAATATACTTTTATGATTAGACCTTTTCTGTAATGTAAAAATAAATTTTTTGATTGTTAGTTTAATTGAGCTTAAATTTTTATGGTTATTTTGATTTGTTCGTCAATTTTATATTAAGTCAATGTTTGGATTTTATCTGATTTTTAAGTCTTAATGGGTTTTCAAATTAAACGTTATTGCTAAATTAAATTCGTCTATTCAATTTTATTTCGTCTCTTGGCAAATTAATCGACAATTTTAGGGTAACTTTGATTTCATTTTTTCTTTATTAATTTTACGACCACGATTTTAGTCCTTATAGCAATGATTTTATTGTTAATTTATTCATACTTAATTTTCTTTTATATTTTACTTTTAATCAACTAACTAATTTAATCCAGGAAATCACTTTATATTTTTTAACACCTTACTTCCAATCTATGAATTATTTTACTTCTAGTCGAAGGATTATTATGCTTTGAAATCCGTGAATTACTTTACTTTAAATTGCTAACTTTCATTATTTGTAATCGATGAATTTGGTGGGTTACTGGGTTTCGAATCTTGCTTATCGTTATGGTTGTCCCCATAGCCATACAAAAAGATGTTAATTGCCACTTGGCACCCGTTGCTAGGCAACGTTGGTAATGTGCTCAAGTGGTGGATTGCCCGCAAAAAGTGAGTGTTATTGCTAATACTATAATTGCTCGGACAATCCTCGGGTTCACGAGCTGTCAATAGAAGACCTGTGCTCGCTTTAACATTATTTGGTCCCCTTGCGTTTAGTTTCTATTGTTTATCTATTTATTTTACTGACATTAGTTTAACCATGAAATAAGTGTTACTGCTTATTTAACCTTTCTACAGTGTTACTTCAAACCTCAAGATGTTGTAAGAATAAGAAAATGTACATGAAAACTACCATATATATAAATGATGTTTTATTTATCTAAAGATTATAGGTTGGCTGATAAATTGGAAGATCGAGCGGCTCGGCGCTTAGCCCGCTCCTTACGCCCAGGTCGTCGACTGGCTGTGGACGGAGTGATTGAAGTGGTTGCGGGTACCGATGGAGTAGGTTGTGCTTCGCGATAGGTCAATTGGGCAGGGGCGAAAACCAGAGGGTAGGTCACCGCTGCTCCCTCCTGACAGGCGGATAACGCTACCTCTAACCCCTTGATTTGGGTTTTTTGGCTCTGTACTAACTGCTTTTCTTCTGCCCCACCCCTTCTGGGCCGCAGCTAGCTTTTGGTACAGTCGTTTGACCTTCGAGGGCTCTACCCATGTTGCTTTGATCTGCTGGGTTTCCCTGACCAGTTGGACGAGTTGTTCGTGTAGGTTCCTGTTGGTTTGCCTTGCCTGAGTTAACTCGTTTTGGAGTAGCTGCATTGGGTCCATTTCTAGAATAATAGGGATTGAAATTCATGATGACTGTTATAATGATGAGTGCATTTAAATACAAAACAGATTTATGAACCGAAGACTACAACAATAATAAAAGAAGAGACAAAAATTTTTCTAAATCTATACTAATATTACATCAAATGATAAAATGTACAAATCATTAATTGCCGTTGTTGCAAAGATCATTCGTCCGTGAGAAATCGTTTGATCCCTTCTTCTGGAGAATAACCCGGGATCACAAATACGGGTCGCTTGAGATTTCGGATTGGTCTCGGGGAAGGTGGGTAATTGCTGGCCAGACGTCCGTTTGCCAGGTCATCTTTGACATTATCCAGATATTCCGTGGCTCGCACCACAGCGGCCTCGACTTGACGCTGATGTTGTAGAAGGCCTTCCGGGAGCTCTTGGGCCTGAGCGAGTATGTCTTGCGATGGGTTGGGTTCGTCCGACGGCTTCCGGAACCGCCGCATGAATTCTTCCGGCGATATGTCTGCTTGTTGGTCGTCCTCAGGCACGTCAGGGCATCGTTCTCGATACACCCGATTCCATGCCTGCCTCCATTGTTCCACGATATGAGCCGGGAGTTCGATAATAGCTCCAGCTTGTCCTAAATGAAGACAAAATTAGTGTCTTCCTCGGCATTTCTCTAGGCAGTCAGATTAGGGCGGTACGCATTTGTTGTCGTAAAAAAGAGAACCAGATTTGATTCAATGCGTTAATACTCACAAAATTGTAGTTAAACGGACTTTGCCGACTAGTCTGGCAGTGTACTTGGAAAAGAGAAAACTGATGCTTCAACGCCAGTGAGTTAAGAGCCCGTTCCGCAAACCTTTATGGATGGTATGAATGAAGGTTTCA
Source organism: Schmidtea mediterranea (assembly GCA_022537955.1). Classification (NCBI taxonomy): domain Eukaryota; kingdom Metazoa; phylum Platyhelminthes; order Tricladida; family Dugesiidae; genus Schmidtea; species Schmidtea mediterranea. The sequence goes on along the minus strand of CM039679.1, from coordinate 77,205,957 downwards.
ATTCGTCCCCGGCCGTATATTAGTTTATGTACAATTGGTTTATGTGTGTGCAGATTCCCGATATTCGGTTAAATATATATTTCGTCTTAATATTTAAATTAATAAAGAAAAAATGAAATCAAAGTTACCCTAAAATTGTCGATTAATTTGCCAAGAGACGAAATAAAATTGAATAGACGAATTTAATTTAGCAATAACGTTTAATTTGAAAACCCATTAAGACTTAAAAATCAGATAAAATCCAAAAATATTAAACCCTTTCTCGGTGTCATTTGGACATTAAGTTTTGAATAGGATGGGATTTGGTGAATAAATCGTTTACTGAACAATAACTTGTCATTCATCATTCGCAGATTAAAAAAATATAATGCTTTTAATAAATTCCATTTAATTATTCGAAACACAACCAGTTACAAAATTCAAAGTTGAGTTCTGATCTAATGATTTATTAAAGTATCTAGTTGAATGATAATGGGAAAATTGGTCTAGGACTTCGGGTGATGAATTTATTAGAGCCATTGGCCATGATCGTCAGGCCAGAGCCTTTATTTTCGCGAGATAAATATGAATCCTCGGCAAACTTCTAATGTAATCGTGGCATAATTTCCGGTTTGGCAATTTCTCAAGAAAATTTGAGATATGGTTGGCTTAAGAGGTGAGCGAGGGTACGTCGCCAAAAAATCGATCTGTCGTATTTAATAGTGAGATGATTGGACGTTGGGGTTTGCCAGATATAATAATGCTACGATTCGCTAACAGGTATGTCTCATTGACTGGGTCTTCGATCGGGAGAGTTGATTCATCAAGGGTATGGCATGGACTCTAGGGCGATTCTGTGGCTCGAATGTAATTATGAAGTTATTCTAGATTAAATTAAAATTTACTTAAAGTGTTTTCTGTGGCAGTTGAAGATCGAGACTCTAAATCCTTGTCCGAGATATTTGGCGAATACATAATTGATAACGAAATCGATATATGGTTTACTATGGGTGATAGACCTACTGCGGAATATGCAATTGAAAAATCTGATGGCAGGAAATGAATGCCATTTATAAGTCGCTACGATAGCGGATGTTTATCTTACCGGAAATGTCGACTGGTAAGATTATTTATTTTTCAACTGATAACTAATGAAATTTGTCTTAGTCAAATGGACTTTTGGATTTTGGTTTAACGGATTATCGAGTAAGTTCTGTAAATTAACTCTTTCTATTTTCGTGTTATATGGTGGTTTTAGGGAGTCGAACTACGTTACTGTGTTGTGGGACCTCATATCATTGGATGTTCTTATCAATCGTCAGTGGATTTGAGTAAAGTTTCTTTAGGTAATTTATCGGGTATTTTTAATTCATTAATTTCGGTACGCATTTCAAGGGATGTAAACAAAAAAAAATAAAATTCTCGTTGGAACTAGCTACCTCATTCAAGGATCTCAATGTTAATGTTAAACTGTCCTACCGATTGTCTGGAATTTATTTTCAATATTTTATGTCAATTTTAGCAGGCGAGTATTTTTGTTACGGATATAAAGTTCATATGATTTTTTTTTTCTTTTGAGTTTAATATATTAACGTGGTTTCTTTCTGGTTCTTATGTTGATTTTAATAAAGATTTTTTTTGTGAGTTTCAATGGCTTACTATGACTTGTATTTACATCTCGTTAGTCGACTTAATTCATTGATTCTTTACATTCAATTAACCGATTAGCTTAATTAATAAGTAAACTTATTTTTAATATGATTTCTTTCAATCCGTAATTATTTTATTTATAATTGTTGAGTTATTGTACTTTCAAACTCCTGAATTATTCAATCAATAAATCACTTTATTTTAAGCCATAGTTCCTTTAATTTTTAATCCATGAATTACATGAATTTAATTAATAAATTACTCAACTTTAAAATCGATAGTTTACTTTAATCAATTCACTACTTTACTTTAATAGATTACGTTAATTTTAATTAATGAATTAATCGATGAACTACTCATTTTTAATCACTAATCAGCCAATTTTAATCAGTAATTTAATGCAATTGAATCAATGAATTATTCGTTTAATGATGTTATTATTTTATGTTTGAAATGCGAATCCAATTCAGTATACCTATGATTAATTTACTTCAAATAATAATCCCCTTTAGTTACATCAACGATTTTGAGTTAATTTATCCCCGTACCCTTTCCCTTTAATAGACCTTAGGCGCGTCTTGTGTTTATATTATACTTACTGAGTGCCCACTGGACTACTCGGTGTGATGATTTTGAGCCGTGTGTGAGATAATTTTAGGTCGATTTTATAGAAAGGAGAAACGAGGAAGCAGCCAGCGACTGCTTCCTTATTCCTCGGTTCATCTATAGGGATAATATTGACGTTCCAACCCTGCGTTCCGCACGCCGGGTCTTCACGGGCACAGATCATTGGCGGTATTCCACGCACTTACACGAATCTGAATTGTGTGTATAGTTTATTTACTTGCGATAGGTGTCGGCTGTGGGCCGGAAAAATTTCGACAAAATTTTTGTTAATTTTAAGAAAACAAATTTTAACATCATAAATATGTATTAATATATATCGACACAAAATACAGAATTACTTGATCCATTCAATCCAAAATTTCATAAAAGAAAAATACATCTTTCCCCACGCCGACATCCCAGCAGAGCTCTACCGAGGTTGCGAGGATGTGACGTGGAGAGAGAGTTCCACATAAAACTAAATCTCACCTAGAAGTTTTGTAATAGATTTTTAAACAAAATTCAGAATAATTTTGAACAATGGTTTTACAATTGGTTAACTTTAATGTGAAAATGGGTCAGTATATATACCTATTTTTTTCGCATGTGAAATTTGATCTAGTAAAACAAAATTTGACCTTGTTATTTTCTAGTAAATTCTATTCTTTATTTTTATTATTTTTTGAATTACTTTAATAATTTTTAAATTAGAATTTTTATTGAATTATTACTAATTCAAATTTTTCGATTTAAATTTCACTTTAATGAACTTTTATTAATTTTTCAATTTTGTCGAATTTGTTATGTTTTCTTGTTATGTTTGTGTTGGTATCGTGCGGATCTTGGTGCGTCTTGTTATTATTTTAATTTATTTTTATGTTTATTATTTTATTTTTAATTCTCTTTTTCCTCATTTTTAATAGGGTTTACTTGGTGTTTAATAGGTTTATTTAAATTGCATGTTATATTTGCGTGTGTGTTACTGATCCATTTAAACATTCCTCAAGGCCGTTTACGTTCTGGCCCAACAAATTTATTTAATAATCACTTTACTTGTAATCACTGAGTGTTTTTGATTTACTCGATGCATTACTTGCTTTTGCTTACTTTAATTCTATCATATTAAATTTAATCGATGAAATTATTGTCATTACTTTAATTTCTGTCAATAAGTTACAATAATTTAATTACTTTACTTTTAATCAAAAATCTGATGAACGAATTACTCAGTAATTGCTTGAATTATAATAATTTTAATGAATCACTTTAATTTTTACTTTATTTTTAATCAATATCTACATTACTTTTAATCAATAATCCTAATTTAATCGAATTAATGAATTTAATGATTTCTGCTAATTTAGTTCAAAACATAAATTCAATTTAATTATACCAGTGATTTTTGTCTAATTTATAAATTTAATGTAGTTATATCTACGATTTCAATTTTATTTAATCCCGTACCATTCCCTTTAATAGGCCTTAGGCGCATTTATGTTTATATTATAGTTACTGAGTGCCCACTGGACTACTCGGTGTGATGATTTTGAGCCGTGTGTAATGTAATTTTAGGTCGATTTTACAGAAATGAGAAACGAGGAAGCAGCCAAAGACTTCTTCCTTGTTTCTCGTTTCTTCTATAGGGATCATATTGACGTTACGACCCCTGCGTTCCGCACGCTAGGTCTTCACGGGTACATATCATTGGCGATTTTCCACGCTCTTACACAAATCTGTACTATGTAGATTTTACTATCTTGTAATCTGTGTTGGCTGTGGGCCGGAAAAATTTCGACAGGTTAGTTTAATTATGAAAACATATAAAACAAATTATGAATAATATAAGGTTTATTATCATATTAAAACAATATACAAAATTACTTTTCCAACCAATAAATTCATAAAACATAAAATTGCATCTCTCCCCACGCCGACATCCAAGCAGAGCTCTACCGAGGTTGCGAGGATGTGACGTGGAGAGAGAGCTCCAAATAAACTAATTCTCACCTAAAAGTAAGTTATAGATTTTTAAACAAAATTCTAGCTTTGAAAATAATTTCAAAAATGGTTTTATGGTTAACTTTAATGTGAAAATGGATCAGTATTTATACCTATTTTCTGTCCCTAACCTCGCATGTTAAATTTGATGCAGTAAAACAAAATTCGACCTTGTTATTTTCTAGTGTATTCTATTCTTTAATTTTATTATTTTTTGATTTATTTTAATAATTTTTCATTTAGAATTTTTATCGAATTATTACTAATTCGAATCTTTTGATTTAAGTTTCATTTTCATGAACTTTTATTAATTTTTCAATTTTGTCGAATTTGTTGTGTTTTCTTGTTATGTTTGTGTTGGTATCGTGCGGATCTTGGTGCGTTTTGTTATTATTTTAATTTATTTTTATGTTTATTATTTTATTTTTAATTCTCTTTTTTCTCATATTTGATAGGGTTTAATTGATGTTTCAATAGGTTTATTTAAATTTGCATGTTATGTTTGCATGTGTGTTACTGATCCATTTAAACATTTCTCAAGGCCATATGTGTTCTGGCCCAACAATATATATTAGGATAATATCATATTTGAACTTGTCCATGTTAATAATATCACAACTCAAATACCCTAAATTAAAACACATAATAGATAAAATTTAATAATTTATCCAAAAATCCTTATCAAATGTTTCTTCTGCTTTAATAATCTTCCAAATAGGGTTATTTCCGTCTCTGCATATATTATATCCTTGAATGATCACACTAATCATGCATTTGATTATGCCAATCCTCTTATCATATTTGGCATACATATTGTATTCATCAAATTGAATATCTTCATGCATTCTGGTGAAAAATTAACCTAATACACCATTTTATCGTCAAACTTAATTTTCGCGAATCTAACATTGTAAAAACATCTTTCCAAAGTTATTTATTCCTAGCAACAAAATAAATAAATAATTAAAATAGATAAATGTAATCAAATTACCTTAAATATATAGGTTATATGGCAATACAAATAATTTAAGTTGTATTGTAAAAATTCAACAGACTTTTTTACAATCACTCGAACAAAGAATAATTTTTCAAAAAATAAATTGCCATCTATAAATTGCCGTATTTCATTCTTTTCTTTATCATCATCAATGTTCTTCCTTTTTAAGGTACTCCAATAAAACATTAGATATAAAATATTTTAAAGGAAAACTACCTTTATTTTTATGATCAATCGTAGTTGAATATTATTATTGTTTTGAATCAAATATTTATACTATTTCATTGGTAATCAAATATCAGATAACTAGACTTGACTATACAATTATCGTGCTAATTATTGAAGTACAACGTGACTCATTGTAAACAGTGATATACTTCATAAGGATATTTTTGGTTTTTCAACTCTGATTTCTTTTTATTTATAAAAGACATTGTATTTTATACAAAATTTGACTATGAATCAGATTTTTTTATGGTATTCACGAATTTTCAGCAAAGCCTTTTTTTAGCATGTTTTAGAAAATCTTATTGTTGGACTATAAGCCATAATTTAAACAAAAATGAGTAAATTGTGTAAATTTAAATAAAATAATTAATGTCGTTTGGAAATTGTCAATATGGCTGCAGTAACATAAGCACATACCGCAAGCAGAAATCAAAAATAAAATAAAACATTAAATAAAAAAAAATAAAAACACAACAAAATTAAATAAACAAATATTAATTAAAATCATTGAAAAGCCTACAGATGCAGAAATAAACACAAAACTAAAACATAAAACCGCCAAAGTCTTTAGCGCTGTTCGACTATTCTGGATCCCTTAGTGATCGCGTCAGGTTCTGGCCATCGTGCGCAGGTCGATATTGCACTACCCTACTACGTCCAAAGGAAACATCGGCCGGAGTAGGTACTATAAAAGCCGGAAGAGTTGTATGTAACTATTAATTTAAGTAGTTAGGTTTCCTTCGGTCAGTTTAAAAAATTTTAGCGAGTATTTTGAGCATTATACATTTGATTGAAACAAATGCTAAAGTCATTGATATATTAAAATAGAAAATAAAATGATAGAAAATACTAATGAGAATGCAAACCTTAACAAGTGATATTATACAAATATTACATAAACGCACAATTGAAATTAAAGGTTTTGAAGTTATTGTTCGAAATATATGAAGTGTAATTCAATGTTTCCCAAAGTCACTTGGTGATGGCTCGATATGGACCGTCCAAACATTCTAATATTTCATTTTCAAGGTCTTGAATCATTCCGATAACAGATTCATCCAAATGATCAATTCCTATAATGATTTCATTGTGAAAAATATTAATTAAAATCATATACTTTTGTTAATATCATTCACATTATTTTCATAAAAGGCGATAAAAACAGTAGAACTCATAATGTTCTCAGGTTTTGGAAAGTCATTCAACAAATTGAGCGCGCCTCCACAGAAATATTTCGCTGTTGAATATATTTCCTATTTTATATACAATTATACTCATTTGAACAAAATATATTAAAATTGAATAAATCTGGATAGATTATAATGTTAAATGGTTCCCTGGGCCAAGAAAATCAAATGGGCAAAGTAAAAATATGCACAGAAAAGTTTGGAGTCAGAACCAGATTTTGATGAAGTCCTAAGCTCTGACTCCAGTTTAAGACGCCGCTTAAGACAGTTGAACATCCAAAACAGAATGAAAATCCATCAAAACAAAGGATGATTTATTACTGAAATGTATTCAAAAACGTTTTCCAAATAACTTATCGAGTTTAATATTTTAAGATTTTAAAAAGAAAAATCCAGTCATTTTAGTAAGAGGTGTTGGAAAAAGAATTAATTGAAAATTCTTGTTTTTTGAACACAATTACCTAAAAATGCATTTAGCTGCAAAAATAACATAAAGCACAAAAAGTGAGTCATAACAAATAATACATAAATCACCAAAAATAATAAAATAATGATAATTGAATAAAAAAATTGATTAAAAAAATAAAAAACAGAAAATGCCATTTAAATTCAAAAATATAATTAAAAATCGAATAACATCCAAGTAACCAGATTTGATCAAATAAAACAAATAGAACCTAAAACAAAATAAAATAAACAGTAAGTAGATGGATGTGTCTCCTCCAGTACATGTCACATTCAACACACCCCCTCTCTCCTCCCGGGTAAAAATTTTTCTAAGTCTAAAAGTTCAAATTGTTTCTGAGACAAAGACTATGACTCATTCAAGGTCATTAAAACAAAGACAATGAGTATAGATACGTAGTCACCAACTTTATATTTTTGTTTTGTAATTTTTACAACGTTTTTAGACCGTACTGATTTAACTAATGTTTTCGAGCTGATATCTACAGGTCTCAAACATTCAGACATCGATGTGATGAATTATTATAACTAACAAGTATTTTCGGCATTACATTTATCCATATTTATTACCTTGGTGCACGAAATATTTCTTCAATCTATCCCTCAATGTCCGGTTAAATCTTTCTATACATGAGCAACTTTGTATTGAGAATGTACAGAGTAATGATTAATTTTGAGACGCTCCTGGATTTGCTTAACTTTACTATTGTAAAACTCCTTGCCTATAATAATAATAATAATAATAATAATAATAGTCAATCATTACTCACTCATCACCGAATTCATTAGGAAAATCATCTAGGAAATTCAAATTATCTGGCAAAACGAATTCATCCTCGTCAAGGAAATCCAAATCATCTAAGAATTCATCTTCGAATAACGTCAAGGAAAATATTATTCAATCCAATATCATCAAAAATATTAAAATGCCCATATGCGAAGGTCTTATTCTCTTCAACCCATACCCTTTTATCATCGTTGTTTGTAAGCGCTACCTTCTCTGTTCTAAATGTAAATAATTGATGATTTCTTGTACCAAACCGAGATTGATTAAATTTAGGTATAGTCATTCCATGATAACAATCCACATATGATTGATGGGTGATTGCTGTTCCCTTTAACGTTACGCCCTTTGCTTTATTTACTTCTTTCTCATCACCACTGAGCAGACTATAACATTTTAGCCTGAGGAAGATCCATTCTAGATACGCTTTTCCTTTGCTTTCGTCCTTAAATTTACCAATTACTGAATCCAGATTTCTGTTATATAACGGATCTGTTGGTTCGTAATTGCTGGTATCCAATAATATATCTTTTATCATTGCAGGTAGTAATTTTGATATCAATTTCACATATTTACATTCGAGAAAGAATGAGTCTGTGTCCCAGGCTATGATATTTATTTGGCAATTGAACTGTGCTAGATGTTTTGCCAGTTCAATATATTGCATTTCATACATACTGAGTTTAGATAGGTCTAGCACTGTTTGACCAATGTAGCTAGGCCTATCTAAACACACTACATCTTTATTTTGTAAAAGAGCGATCAAATCATTTGCAATTTTTATTGACCTTCTAAAAGTTGGTTTTGATGTATATTTAACCAATTTCTCCGCATTGTTACATAATCTGAGATTTATTCCTTTCTTCAGATTCTTCAATTCTTTGCCATAAAGACTATTATTTAATAGTTTATAAAAGTCCCGAAGTCAGGTATTTGTGCTGATATATTCTTTCAGTATCGGTTTTTGTGTAAATTTTATTGCCCGATATATATTTATAACTTCTACTCCAAGGGCCATATATAATTTTAAAAGACACCAAAGGATAACGTAATTATTTTTCGGGTGATGGGTTAATAATAATTTTGGTACGGTGGAATTTGGTGGACAAATATTTTCAGCTGCTACCGGGAAATCGTCTAGAAGATCGGGATTATAAGCTTTTGATCTTGCTCAAAATTGTTGGAAGAAATTTGCAAGCAAAAACACGTCCAATTTTAAATAAATTTGTAAATAATCCATCAGTTTCGCAACACGTTTCTTGCAATATTTGTTGAGCTAACTCATACTCCTCATACGTAACACCTTCCCAAATAGGAGGAAATTCATATGTTGTTGCTAAAACATCCTGACTAGTGGCAAAATCATAAGAAAATATGCCTTTGTTGTTAATGATTGCCCCAGTATTAAACACAGAACGAGTTATCAGTAATTCTGTCAGTGTTTTTATTGCGTTATGCAATGAAGAATTGACAAATTGGTATGAGTCAATAAATCTCACATAAATTTTCTCAACCATACTATTAGGCTTAAAAATTTCTCAGTGCTTGTTGGAATGCAACTGAGACTCCAATGAGGAAATTGATGAAGGACGTGTTTCAATATATGATGTAGATCATAACCTTTTAGATTATGAAATACAACAGGATTGTTTCTTGTATTTTTCGCTGTTTATTATATAAATTACATGCAGCTCCGAGATATTTTCCTGTAAAGTGATCATTGTCTCTCACTTTCTCCGACATTGGCATTTTACATAAGTAGCAATCGACAGCTAAACTAAACTCCAATTTCTCTTGGGTTGTCAAAAAGTTAATTTGGATATTTCCTCTTGTCTTGTATTAAACTTTGACAATATGATTTACAATATTTTCAACTTCAACCAGAAATCTGTATACACAATTTAATCCGATAAAATCCAAATACTTTGTAGCCCTTGTAAAATTATTTACCAGTAAAAGGCCCGCAGCAATCGGTAAATGTTTCTGATTATCTCTTTCATCCAGAGGCAAAACCGCTTCGAAGTCTGCATATATGACAAATGGAGAAGTTACCATTTTTGACCAGTCATTAAAATCCAAGTCACTGTTTTCGGACAACGTATACAATGTTGTTCCTAGTTGGTTTTTTCTGCACATGCCTATCAAAATTTATTTGGCTTCTGAATCCATTTAAGCATGTCTCACACCATATGCATTGGATACGTACAGGGCAATTATGGGTTTTTCTACAGTTCATTAATCTCTGCAAATCTTGAACTGCTGTATAATGGTATTTACCATTAGATTCCAGTAATAACAAATACATCGGTGTAACTCCAGTTAATTTACTCCGATGTATTATATCAATATGAGGATGTTTCAATATAATATCCACATTGTCGATATCAATCATATTTTTATTGTTATATTTGAGGACATTGATTGCAATACCTTCGTTTCGCCTCTCAAATTTTGGAATATCTTTTAATTTCACCGGCATATCTGATTCATCGTAAACCAATTCTGACAGAAATGGTATATAATTTTGAACATTTGTGTTATTTTCTATGATCACATCTTTTTTCAAATTAGCTAGTACGCTGTAAACAAAACACAAATTTTCCTCATTTACCACATTTACTATAGCAACTTTATTTGCTAAGACTTTCGGGGTTGGAATATAGCTTCTTCCTGTCAATCTGGAGATTTCTGAAACCTTGGTAATTTTGAAATTTATTTCGAATATTCTTATCAGTCTCCATCCACTTCCAAGTTCGGACCTGATATGAATTTTTTCATGAAATTTTTCAATACAGTCTGCTAAAAACTTTTGAAAATTATCTGGAGTTACATTCACTGCTTTATTAGAAAATCGTGACGTTTTGTACTCGCCATCGTTTTCAAAATCTGTATCTATTCCGAATTTGACTTTTACAGATTTCATTTCCTTTATTGTTGATAATAGTTTGTTTTTAAGAATTTCAGGCGGATTTATCTCGTTCATGTTGTTGAATTTCATTGTTATTATTCTGTGACAATTTTTTAAATCAGATTGAATAACTAATGTTTCTTTAGGTATATCATCTTCTACCGCTTCTACCTCTTCCACCGCTTCTACTATAGCGTCATCTGATATTATAATAACATCATCATCTATAGCAATGATGTTATTGTTTTGAATATCTATCCTATTACTTTTAAAAACTCTTAAAAAATTTATTTTTATCTGTTTTAAAGGATGTAAGGTGTTCCTTATGGTTATTATAAAGCATTTCGTAAGGGCTAGTGAATAGAGCTTCGCAAAATGGGCATAAATAATATTTTATACTATAATATATTTTTAAATAATATTTTTCCATTGTAAAATGACATTGTTTATCGTCATGAATTTTTGACGTGCAAATATTTTGAAAAATATTACATTAATTTAAAAAAAACATATTAATTTTGATTAATTTACCATATTTGTTGTCAAAATAAAGTCTAATATATTTTCATTTAAAAATTTATTATTAATACATCAAATATTATAACTTTATTTTAATTATTATTATATACAAATTTGTTTTCAGTAATGTTTTCGAAATTATCATTTTAGGTAATTGAATAGTTGCAATTCAATAACTTCATAATGGCTTTATTACAAATTATAATAAAATCATTATAAAATCATTAAGTTGTACATATTTCGTTACTAAAAAATGTTATAAAACTATTCTCTGATCTTTTATAAAATATATGTTAATTTATTAAGATAATATTAAGAATAATATACATTAAAAAATAAAAAGCATTAAAAATTATAAGATGACAAGTATAAAAATTTCACATTATTCATAATTTCTCATTAATAATATTTTATACTTTTATGAAATATAAATTATAGAATTATAGAATTAGATAAAAATATATTTCAACAATAAAAATTAAATATTTTGCTAAAAATGTTATAAAACTATTCTCTGATCTTTTATAAAATATGCTAAGTTATTAAGATAATATTAAGAATAATATAAGTTAAAAATAAAAAATTAAAAAATAGCATAGTATAAAAATCTAAAAACTAAAAATCTAAATTCATAATTTTATATTAAAATAATATAAAAACTATTCTATCTTACAAATAGATTAATTTACAAATTATAATAAAATCAATATATAAAAATTATAAAGTTACACATATCTTATAAAGATATTTCGTTACTAAAAATGTCATAAAACAATTCAGTGATTTTTATTAAAAAATATGTTAATTTATTAATACACCTTAAAATTGAAAATCTTTAAAAATTATAAGATGACAAGTATAAAAAATTTAACATTATTCATAATTTCTCATTATTAATATTTTTATGAAATATAAAATATAGAATTATATAAAAATGTATTTCAACAATAAAAAATTAAATATTTATTAAATATTTTACTAAAAACTTTCTTAAATAATCATACTTTTTTATGAAATAGAATTAAGTTAAAATTAAATCTTATTAAATAATTAACTAAAAATTATTAAATTTTTACATTTCGGTTTTGCAAGTTTAGAAGTGTTGGCTCCTTCATTCATCAGCATATTCATTCTGTTGGATTCATTAATAAAATTGGGCATAGTCATTCTGTCAGATTCCTCCATAACCATAGGCATATTATTCATTGGCATATTTTCAACTAAAAACCTTTATTAATAATAATTAATTAATTAATAACTATACAATTTACATCAAGATCCACACCGAACAGATTTGATCCATCTCCATTAATTTTAGCCGTCTTGTGTTCACCCATAAAAAATCGGAAAACATTCCCTAAATTAATTATAAATTTAATTTAAATAAAAATAATAAATTTACTTTTTTGCGATTTCTCGCTATTTTTCTTTAAAAATTTTGATATATTTATTTGCGACATTTTGTTTTGAAAAAGTGACTAATTTCCTAATGTTTTTTACTTAAAAAGAAATTACTTTAGTCATTATCCAATGAGATTGCTTAAATTAATTTTCAACCAATCACAATCGAGATAGAGCATGCATAGACGAGTTGTGGTGTTACAAAGACATATTAACAAAGACATATGCATGACACATTAAATAACAAGGACATATGTACATGAAATGCACATCACATGTTTATTAACAAATTATGTATAAACAAATTATAATGAAAAATATAATAATAATAATAATAATAATTATAATTTCATAGCAATGTCACAATTAAATGAAAAAGGTAAATATTAATTTAATTTAATATTATTATTTTATTAAGATGTTCTCATAAAATACTTGCTGAAAAAATACTAGAAATTACAGGGATAAATATATATGAAGAGGGATGAAGAATATGATAATCAATCTATGAGCATGGAAGACACTGATGAAGAGACTGAGGATATGAATAATGATATGAACACTAAATGTGGCGACAATGAATGTGATTGTAATGAAATAAATATTAAAGAATAAAAGTTTTGTAATTTACAAAAATTAATAAAAATAACGCATAAAACATTTATTATTTTTTCAAAATATATTTTACACTAAAATAAATTGAACTAAGTCCAATCGCAATTAAAATAAGTTTTGTTTTGGTGGAGAATTTCCTTTTGTCAGCAAGCATATTTATATTATCCCATGATCCATTTTCAGCTATTCATGGTGAAATCTCATTTTGAATTATCTACTTAATATTAGTAAAATATTTTTAATTAAAAACATTTTACCTGTAAAGACCAATAGAAATATCTTTCATAATACTCGCGCGATCTTTGAAGAATTATCTTCATATACACGAAGGCCACAATGACTCGTGACCATTTCATATTTTCCAATAATGCATAAAACACTCCCTTGAATGCATTTTCCTTTGCATTGAGTGTTTATCTAGATAGGATCCATGAAAAATCGATGGGATTCCTTCTGTAAACTTTAAGGGCTTCATCCACGAGACATTGAAGATTGGTAATAAGTTCATCTCCTTTCTCTTCTGTTACCAGACCGTTTAAAATATGAATTGTTTGTTGGTTCATTTTTAAATGAATTATAAAATTGTTAATTTTATTTATACCATTGCCCGATTATATATAAGAGATTTTATTGGTTATTAATATTTTGTTGAAAAAATTATACTAATTATACTAATAATAATAATAGAAAAAATTATAATAATAATAATAATAATTGAAATAATAATAATGCCGTATATTTCGGCGTATAAGGCGACCGTCAGATAAAACGAGGTACAAAATTAGAGCAGATTTTTATGATTTATCATATATCGGGTTTTAGATATGCATAAAAGTAGTATAAATACAACTACCTGTACTGTAATACTTTCTTTTATATCGGTTGTATAAGACGACCCATAATTTTCAAGGGTGATTTTTTGACTTTAAGGGTCGTCTTATACGCCGAAATATACGGTATTTGAAATAATATTAGAAATTTTTTCTATAGAAAGTGAATTAGAAAAATTTTGAAAAATTATTTATGACTCATCATTATGACTCATTCCTTTGTTCGATTAGTCATCGATGAGTCATCTTGAGCTCATGAAAACCTATCAGTCATCGTGGGCTCACATCTACTTAAAAAAATTATGACTCATTCCTTTGTTTGATTAGTCATCGATGAGTCATTGTGAGCTCATGAAAAAACGATGAGTCCTCATGAGCTCACTTCTACTTACTTGTCAACGATAATGAAGATGAGAGCTGTGATGACAACAGCAACAAATACCATAACGACTCTTAGTAACGGCATATAACCATAATAATACAAGTAATAAAAACATACAATGTCCGTATCGATGATGATAATAATGACAAATTACTATATTAATAGTGACAATAAAATTAATAATGATAATAAAAGTAACAATAATGGTAACGATCAGGATAAAGATAAACCATAATAGTGATACTATCATTATTGATAATGACGATCATATCAACAACAAGAATGATGTTAAATTATGATATATACAATGACAATGATGATTATAAGGGTTATAATAGTAGAGATATTAATAATTATTATAATAATAATAGTAATAATAATAATAATAATAATAATAATAATAATAATAATAATAATAATAATAATAATAATAATAATAGGTAATAATAATAATAGGTAATAATAATAAAGGACACTAAAATAGAACGATAATGGTAAAAATAATAAGTATATGTAATGATCTTAATAACGGATGTAGTATTAAAAACAAAAATCATAAGAATAACGGCATTTTGACATTGACGGTAATAATACCTATTTTATGATATGATAACAATAACAATTTTGATGATAAAATGTTACACATAACAATAGCTCGATAATAATAATAGTGTTTAAAATAATAATAATATTGGTAATTATAACCAAAACAAAAATAAGAAAATTCGATACCGATAGACGCAAATGACAAATCCAATCATGAACAATTAAACCTAGAACTAACTGGTGAGATCAGGGATTCAACCATAGTAATATTATAAATGGCTTGACCAAGATACCAAAACCGATCTAATAAAAAACGACCAAAGTCCTTTTATTAAAAATATCACGATGATTCCGATACGTTCATATTGATGCAGTTGTAGTTGTAGTTCCCGAGATGATATTACCAACATAAGAAACCTCCATGGTAGAACATTCCTTCCTTGAATTACGAATATCTGGAATACTATGACTTCCTGGTTACCGAGTACCGTTATAAACCTAATTACTAATAAAAATTACCTGAAAAATTATCTCCCTCACTGGTCAAATATCAATACCATGTATTTTCCAACGACTTCATCAATCAATTATTTGACTGTACACAAGACGCGATTAACCTCGTAAATAAATAATGACCAATTGACAATGATAAGTACAACAATTTACTAATGAGAACGAAATATTTATAACATGATGGAGCTGATAATAAAGAACCATTATCATAACCATAATAATGATAATACGTACAACAGTGACCAGAATAATACCGGTAAGGGGAACGATAGAAATATTACAAATAAGCATAACCCGTAAAAATCACATGACAGTAATGATAAGAATAGTAATACCAACTATCAAAATAAGAATGAATATGAATACAATCACAATAAGAATTAACTATAATAATGACGTGGCGAATGGCACTATATAAACCATATCAACAATTACGGTCACATCATTGATATGAACTTTCAACCGAATCCTCAATACCAGAGTCGAAGACCTGAGAAACGAATTCGAGGCCAGCAGATACCAGAAGTCCGCCAGAAGAACTTATGCGAATTAAATCCACACCCAATGATGCCCGAATTAACGTCTCAATGGTTGGTAAATGAAAGTAAGAGGACATTAATTATTTTGTAGTATATCATAGTATCATTTGGTTCTTGAACCATAGCCGACCTGAACGAGTATCGCTCAGCATCCCGAATGAATATTATACCCTATTAATTTCTCTCTTCAATTATAGAACAATCCATTCCAAGAAGACCGATACCGGAACAAGAAAGGCAGATCGTACAATTCAGCACAACCGCGGTGGCCCAATGTCGACTACCGCTACTCGATTTCTACGCCAGGAGATGTAGCATAGCCGACCCAACCGGGGCTGATAGGAGACATGAACCTTCCCAGTATCGCAATTAAAAGGGAGCCTGGCAGAAACCCAGCCAAAGAAGCTCGCCAGAAAATCGAATTCCTATTACTCCGCCTGGACGAGCAAGACCGGTAATTGTGACACCGACGACAACTAGCCAGAATGAAGCTGGAAAACATCAACCGCGATATAGCGACATGAAGAATTCCCTGTTCAGATGGCTATGCCCCGAGCTACGATACTTCGTTCGAGCTCGACGATCCTGCTCTGAAGACGCTAATGGTCCCGATTCCAAACGGATTAATCCATCCAAGTAAGCTAGAACGCCTGGAGCTCCCACATGCGAAGAGAAACCTGAGTGATGAGAGATTTTACCTGGCAAGGTCTCGATTCCCCAACCAATAATATAGAGAAGGAAATAATCCATGTATAGCGTTTTTTTTGTGAGACAAATAAATGGTACGTTTTTAAAAAACATTTTTTTCACTTTGTTCGAATGATTTTTTACCTATCACATTTTGATGATTCTGATCTAGCCCAACACAACCAACAAATTGATATTGTAAGAAAAACGGCTTCGTAATGCAAATATTAATCAATTTCAATATTTAATTCTTGTCTAGAAAAATCACTTATGCACATCTATTGAAGATGCTAAATGAACCATTGTAAAATTGTAGTCAAATATTTCGATTGAGAACTATCGCATAGTTTTTGTAATTGCAAAATTTAAAAATAATCAATTTAAACATTGTTCATTTAATTATTTTATTTTGCAGGGTTTTCTAACAGTGAATAATAAATAAATTTGTTTCAGTACTCATATAAAATTTTATAATATTTTCTCTTCATTTATATAAAATATTTGTACAATTGGTATATGAATTTTAACATTATTCAATAATTTTCTGAAAAATATCAGAAATGACTGACACCCAATTCAATTAGTATTGAATATATTAAACTCCAAAGTTCAAATTCATTTACATATATCGGAAGCATCATCTAATTTTCTCATGATTAAGCGACGGATACCCGCCGAGAAAACCAAGGATACTCTATCGGACTAAAGACTCGCCTCACTCAACACTTGGTGCAGGCCACCCAGGAAATACAAAGGCTCAAGTCCACATGGTTTGAGCCGAAATGAGTCAAGAAGATCTATCAAGAGCTATATGCCAGTCGGACCGCTCTGGAGGTAGCAAACCAAGCGAACCAGGCTCAAAAAACACAAATCCAAGCCTTAGAAGTTGTGCTGACAGCCAGTCAAGAGAGGAACGCTATCACCTATCCCCTAGTGTTTGTTCCGGCCTAGTTGGCCTATCGATAGGGCGCAACCAACAGAGGCATACGCCTGGGAAAGCCGAGCGGGCTCGACTTTGATTAATGCGAACCGAACCAAATTTTGTTAAAGGGAGGTCTGGACTCCTAATTTAATTTTTGTCGCATTGTTCTCTTGTGTTGTTTGAGCTAAATCTGGGATTTCCAATAAAGAAAATAGTTAAACTCATTAAGTATAAGGTACATAGTACAGATGCTAGATCCTAAGAACAAGACGTAAACAATTAATCGTGACTAAATAGAAAAACAGGGACAGAACAGAAATCGAGCACACGCCTTCTATCGGCAGCTCGTTGGATGCGATATGAGTCCGGGTCTTAGTAGTTCTGAGAGCAGAGCTCACCTTTGGCGGTCTCATAACCAGCGGTTGTATTTCCAACGTTGCCTAGCAACTGGTAATCATTGGGAGGAAGATGAAATTTGTATGTCTAGGGTTACAAGGCCATAAACCACTAACCCCACACTTTCTTCAATAACTCATAAACACATTCCTGATCAACAAATTGATAGTAACTTGATATTATATTAAGAGTAAACCAGGAGTAATTGGAAAATAGTTTTGAAGATATATTTCATCATTAGCGTCATAAATCGGTTCTGATATGAATGGTACAAACTTTGTAACTATTTATTTATCCTTCATATTTCATTATAGATAAAATTCTCCAACAAATAACTTGCATGTATTCAAAACATTGAAAACAGCAAACTCTTCGTTGTTAGGATTTTACTATTTCCTGATAACAAAGAAATTTTAGAAGCCTTTATCACTTTGAAATTTACTTTCAATTTTAGATTCAATGTCTAACAACTTCCTATTTCTTTTAGTACTTTTACATTAAAATAAATTTTTCATTATTTTTTATTAATTTTGATTATATTTAAATGGTTACTATGACGGTTATAAAAATTAATTCACATGCCTGACATAATAAGTAATTATAGTATATTTGTCTGTAATGAGTCATTTTTATAAATTTTGTCATAATTTTATACCTAGCTAGCGTAGTTTGTACTATTATACATAAAGATGGCAAGAAAACTGTCGAATATATTGTAAAACGTGTGTTTCAATAACACTTTCAAGTAATTACTTTATTGTCCTGTTTAAATAGGTTTCAAAATCCTACAAGGTAAATCTTTTCAAAAGTCTCCTTAAATGAATTAGTTAAATGAAATTTTACCGTCAAATTCTAATTAAACATGTTAAACATAGATTATTTAATTATATCTCACCATAAACCAAGAAAATATTGTCAAGCATTTTTCCGTCGGACAAATTTTCATTCCCAAAAATATATCTTGATTCAGATTTGTCCGAAATGGCATATTTATAGAAAGTCTATATCTATAGAAAACCATTGCAAATATAGCGTCAAATTCCTTGGCGGTCATTTCGATATTTAAACCGTTCGTTACTTTATACAAATATCTCAAAATGTAACAGAGAAATCCTTTTTCCAATCCGAACTGATATACAAAATTTAACGAATCTACAAAAGAAAATAATTCTTTTAAAGATTAATAATTAAATTTCACCCTGACTCTCTAAATGTGACCATATTTCTTCGAAAATATCAATTCCATATTTGACACCATTTTGACGTTCTGATTCTGGATCTGGTTTGCTTATAATGAGGTTTGACTTAAATGGAGAATGAACAACATTTATCAAAATGCCCTCAGCATCTCGACGTTTAAATTCCGTTATATGGTTCAGGCTGAATGCAAAAAAAAAATTTCATATAAGCAAGAAATATGAGAAGTGTTTGATGTTATAAAATAAACAGTCAGAGTAATTAATTACAAAGATATATATAGGGAGAGAGGTTTTAAAACTCATTATCATTATCAATTAAAATCCTTTCTAACCTATGAAATTAATATAAAATATAAAACATAAAATTACTTTTTTTTACCATTTTACATAATTAACAGATAATGATGAAAATCACTTGAAAACACACTGTGTGGAAAATTTGGGAATATCAGTAAAACATCGTTATAGCTATAGATATAATCAAATCTAAGTGCGGTTATAACCAAGATAAACATTCTTTATCAACATTTGAATGTTGAAAGTACCAAGTCAAAAGAAACAGAGCAATACAACTTTCACTAAACAGTTAATAATTCCAAATTTTACCGTTGACCCAGCCACTTTTAAAATTGTCTTCATCCTACCGATTTTACATCACCTGTTCATTTCACCACTTTCCATGTCATCATTTGCATTTCACATCGCTGTCTCACACATCACCGACATCTTATCGCGTCCAGTAAATCAAGCTATTTACATTTTATTAAACAATACGATTATTTTGATAGAATTATTAAATATGTATGCATTAATAAAAAATTTATATCCATGCGCGCACAACCGTGCCTTAAAAAAACCGCTCTGTTTAAAATTGCGACTATATAAACCGCGAAATTAGGATTATATCAATAAAAATTCAAATATCTGGAGACGAACTCTCCGGGTCGTCTGCTTGATGTTGCGAATTGTTGGAAGTTGTCCGACCACATTTATCTGCTTTTTTAAATGTATTAGTTACTGCACTTAATACATCACTACGGCGCGTGTTTATGATTGACATTATTATTAACATCTCGCGGTTTAGAATTTTGTGCTGAAGGTCGCAGAAATGAATAAACTCTTAAACGTACACTTCAAACGTTTAAAGGCAAATGGAACCATAATCTATTACGTCCAAAATAGAGCATTTATGTTTTATTATAAATAGTAAAACAATATTAGAAAACTATAAGGTGTTTAAATTTAAGGATACTATAGAATTTTTTAGAAATTTCCTAATGTGGTTTGGTTTAAGAATAATTAAATAAGAAAATGAAAAGTGAATCTTACAAGAATCATTTTGATGCTGAATACGCGAAATCTGTAAAATTTAAAGGTGATGGGTTTGTATGAGTAGAACCTTGAAACTAGTCTTTTGTAATTCTCGTTGATAAAAGACTTTCTAATATTTTTCTTCGTGTAAGTCATGTCATTTGTAAGTAATAAGTCTTGTGTTGTATATTTTTTAATAATAAATATCCACGAATGTTTGCACTTTTATCAAATTTATTTTGCCATTTAAATATTCTTAATATCTCCAATGTTAACTTTTTGTTTTTCAACTAGATCATCATTAGTATTATTATTTTCATTTGTAATCTTTCTTATTAAATCAGAATTGTTACTTGCTTCTGTGCGAGATGTTTTATTATTTTATGCATTTTATTGTTGTAAAAATAAATTAAAACATCTAGAATATCAAACCAAATTCTATTTCCTCGTTCTGTAAACCTTTTGTACTTGAGATTTTTAAGTGTTTATTGAATCTTTCTATAATTGGATTGTGTGATCGCCCTTTTGTACTTATCTGTTATTATCTATTCAACCTTTAATCTAAAGTTGAATAGATAATAATGTCCTTTTCTTGTAAAAAGTCTTGAAATGTATAATGTACTATTATCGACATATAATTTATTAGGAAATCTTTTTGAATTTGATTCAAATAATTTTTCAAATGCAACTTTAATTGTTTCACCTTGTTTATTTAATAATGAAATAGCCCAAACATATCGAGTATACAAATCAATGATCGTTAAGATGTATCTATAATTTTTCTTATTTTTAGGATTGTAAACTTTAACTTTTAAATATTTTTTATTGTTGCGATATTCTTTGTGCAGTTCATTTGCTAATGTATTATTTGTATAAGTAGTACCTGTGGTAGTCATATTAGACATGAACACCATTATAGCACTAGTAGGTGTGACAAGATTCGAATGAGAATTGAAATGTTTGACAGCTGCAAATAGTAATGAAGTTCATAGTTTGAAAATTCAAAGAAATACTTCGAAGCAAAGTTCAACAATGAATGGATGGTATCATCGAATTAGAACACATAAGCCCCAGTAATAATGTCAGATCGATAATTCAAGTTAGTTCCAAAGAAACCCATGGCAGACCAGGCACTTAAAGTCATCAAGCAGCTGGTCAAAAATGGCTGGTTAGTTGAATATGACGAAAACCGATTCGGTGAGCCAGTTGGAGCGGTAACTTTATTTTCTGTAATGCAAAAGAATAATAGCAAATACGTCCAGCATTTGATTTTAAAGCTTTAAATCATTATCTAGACGTTTATTGCGGCGAAGCAGTAGTCTGTAATGAAACCATACGAGAGTGGAGAAATAAAGGAAACAAAATAGCGATTTTAAATTTCTTTTATGCGAACATGCAAATTAGGGTCAGAGAGTATGTGGAAGTACTAATCATGCATTGTAAATGAAAAGCGATACGCATTGACAAGATTCAGTTTTGGAATCAATATCGTCCCGTTATCATGAAATAGATCGTTAATCACGTGTTGAGTTTAAATGACAGAATAAAACAAGGAGCCAGTGCGTATATAGACGATATCTTTATCGACGAAGAAGTTTTTCCAACTGAAGAAGTAAAAACCTGGTTAAGTAAATTTAGCCTAATGACGAAAGAAATTGAACGTCCCTCATCAACAAAAGCTCTAAGAATACTTGGTCTCTAATTTTTTATTGAAGACAGCGTATTAAAATGGAAACGAGCAAATGCCATTCGTTATGAATTCGAAGAGAAGAGAATGGATAGACGAGAACTGTATTCATTATGTGATAAATTAACCGTAATGTTTTCAATGGCAGGTTGGTTGTGGCCAGCGTGTTCTTATCTCAACAACTAGCCATTGATGTGACGAAATTACATCAACAAAAGTTCTTAACGATCATAGATTGCATGCTCTCTCGATTTGCGATTTGGCGAGAAATATGAAACTAAAGCGCAGACGAAATTTGCAAGCAGTTGGAACAGGTTTTTTATGAAAGAGGACATCCTGACGAACTTTTGTTGGATCAGAGACTTTCACTTCGTTTATGAAAAAGTGGAGAATTAGAACTGAGTTTAGATCCGCTAATAGACCAGCAGAAAACGGCATCGTCGAGAAGAATCATCGAACAATAAAGGCAGCAGTCACACGATGGGAATGCTCATTGCAATAAGCAATTCACTGGTATAATAAATAATACACCAGTGAATGGCTCTTTCAAACCTCCAATAAAAGGCATTTACGCCTATGACGTAAGACTTCGATTTAATGAAATGAAATAGAAGGTTCACAGATAGACAATGGATTTCAAACTAACGACAATTACGGAACTGTTGCAATGCCGATTTGAGGTCGAAGTATTTTTCAGAAATGCCAACACGCTTAGGAATATCTTTTTTGAACATTTGGAAGTAGGTTCAACTAATTTCACTGATTGTTACCAAGGATATTTATAATGAATTTATAAACTATACTCAAAACGATATTATGAGTGAATTTTGTATTATAAGTGTACATGATCTAGTTAAGATCGAAATATTTCATATTTTATGAATAAATTTACGGAAATTGTTTACACGGTTATTTATTAAAATAATGTTTAATTAAAATATACTAATTATTTTGAAAAAATTTATTTTATAAGTTTTAGAATAAAATTTCTTTAGTGTTTAAATAAACTAATAAGTTTATAAGTTAATATTTTTAATTTATGTAATTTTTTCCACGCCCAGTATGTGGCTTGGGCTTGTCAATATTTATTAATAGTCTTATCTTTAAGCAACATATATATATATATATATATATATATATATATATATATTGATCTAATTTATTAAGCTTTTAAAATTAAAAATGATTATCTGAATTAGATTTATACATTTTAAAAAAATTCACTATCAATTTTAGTTCATTTAGAAAATATATTTATCTGGACAACAATTAAATATAATTAAATAAGATTCTACAATTTTAAGCAAGAAATATACATTAAATTTTTTTTCATTACAAAATAGAATCGCTTACGGCGTAAGCGCTTTTTTCCAATCTGATTGGTTGGTCTAATTTAGATTAAAATTTGAATTATTATTAAATTAAAATCAAGTAATTAAATAATGTTAACAAATTTTATTAATATAATAAATCACCATATAAATTATCCATAATAACTAACCATAATTTCAATAATAATTTGAAATTAAAATTTTACGAAATAATAAATTTACAAAAATATAGTTTGCAAATATAGTAGTGTGCAAATGGTATCATAAATACTCGCAACCCCTCACTATTACACTTTTTCATTGTAAAACCAATTCCTTTTAATTATTATTATTATGATTATTATTATAACATATATAATAAAGATATATTTAGATATTTGTGCAGGTATGTGTGTGTGACGGGGATTCAAGGCAGTTTTATTGTTTTAACGGCGCTTGTTTAGAATTGCCCCGCATTTTTTAAATAAATTTTATTTAAAATAATAAACTTTTAATACAAGCTTTTATTGTTAAAGATAGCTAACATGACTGTAAAAACAGTTATCTAACTCGATCATTGGGCAGGTGGCCAGTATTCACGAATATCATGTAAAATCTTTTCAAATGGATTTGCACCATTTAATCTTCGTCGCCACATATACTCACATAAATAACTATCTAACATGCCACGATGCGTTCAAAAATGACGCTTATTTCTTTGTTTCGCTACACTCCAACATCTTTTTTTGTTAGGTTGATAATCCATCTTTAAAAGTATTAAATGCCCTATAATAAAATTTATTTAAAAAATGCGGGGCAATTCTAAACAAGTGCCGTTTTAACTTTTTATTTTTCATTAGAGTAGTGTATAAATGGTACCATAAAAAACTGGTTGGATAGACTTGAACGAAGGTGCTGACTTTCTCGAAGCGACTGAGAGAAAGTACCATTTATACACTACTAGGGATGAAATTGCTTTTTCTACTAGTGACTTTGAAAAAGAAAATATGCAGGAGAGATTTCCTATAAAGAAATTATAAAAAAATAAAATTTATCACTCAAGGATATAATGTAAATTACTATCACACTCCAAATAGGAGAGTATATAATGATAAATAGTATATTG
Organism: Schmidtea mediterranea; assembly: GCA_022537955.1. Lineage (NCBI taxonomy): Eukaryota > Metazoa > Platyhelminthes > Tricladida > Dugesiidae > Schmidtea > Schmidtea mediterranea. The sequence continues at coordinate 77,181,172 of CM039679.1, read as the reverse complement.
CTTTTTAAACTTGTGACATTACACCGAGCCACACTGAGACAGATCACCTATAATATAAAAAGAAAATCAATAAATTTATAGCATATAAACAGACCAACTCACCTTGAGGTTGCTTGTAAAATAGTCACTGAGACAAACCCTACACTATAGAAACTCAAGAAGTGATAGAGAAATAAAATAATGCACATTAACACAACCCATAAAAACATGCATGTAAACTTTTAACATGTAGACATCAGAAGTTGAAAAAACTCCTATAATAAATTAATTTATAGACATTTTTGAGATATTTTTTTTAAAAAAATGGCGGAAAAAATTTTAAAATTTAATATTGAGGAATCTGATCTAAATTTTTTTGAAAATTATGATATTTCTTAGTAAGATTTATTTGAAAATTGAAATTAATTTAATATTACCAAAGAATTTCAGACATTTCTGCAGAAATAATTTATAAGTTATAAGTTTTTTTTATTTATAAGTTATAAAAAATTAATCTTCTTATAGAATTTCGGAAATCGATAAAATAAGATAAGATAAAATATAAATGCCATGGAAAATGGGGAAGACTATTTCCATTTTGGAAAATTATTAGGAATATCCAGAAATTCCATCAAAACTATAAATACAGGAAATTTGGGAAATTGTCACAAGGCAAGATTGGTGGCAGTAAATCCAAATTTCGGAAGAACATGGCAATAAACTACTTGATTTTGTCGAGAAAAATGTTTAATCTTCATTAGAGGAAATGAAAAACTTCCTAATTTCTGAAAATTTAAATGTTTCCACAAATACTATTTCCCGTTGAAAATCACTTAATAACCACCAAGCAAATAAGACCATCGGTCGCTGAAAGAAATTTAAATCGCGTCTTGGATCTCAGAATGGAATACACGACGCGATATTTACAAGAAGCATGGATGGATTCTGAATTAATATATATTGATGAATGTGGCTTTAATACTTGGACAAGCCAGAAACTTGGAAGAAATAAAAAAAGGTATATATATATATATATATATATATCAAGAGCAGGTGGATTCAGTTCCATGATTTTCCAATCCAGATTCGATTTTCTGAAGGACACACTCGATAACAAGCTGGTGAAAGAAGACTACAGAGATTTAACCAATTACTTTGTGCATATTAGGAGATTTTTTCCGAAAGGTATAAAAAAAATACATTTTTGGAGATTAGTTATTGTTACTTACTTTATTTCCTAAATATTATTTATAGTAATATATTTGAAATAGTTGATCAAAGTTATATTTAAGAGCTTGAATTATGATCATATTTTCTTATGAAATCATAATTCAACTCTTAAAATTTTTTAACTTTAAGTTTTACAACTATAAAAAATAACTTACTTAGCAGCCATTTAAAAAAATGGCTGAAATGCATTTATTTTTTCACAAAAAAAAATAAATTCCGACAAGTTGATTTATGTATCAACTTGAATTATAGCGGAATTTATCTCAATGTGGCTTGGTGTATATACAAGACATATGCAATACAGATACATGACTCACATACAAAAGTCATGCACACATGTATACAACTCATATTATAAAAGCACAAATTTGTTTGTTTACACACATTAGAATTTTCGCATTAGAAGCGACGAGTGAGATTTAATGCTATTCATTATTTTTAAAAATGAGTGACAAGAAAATTGGTGAGAAACCATAAAGTAAGGATCAAGTCCAATTATCAAGAAAGATGTCAAACCAGTGCAAATATATCACAGTTAGATGAAATATTTCTTTGCTCAAAAGATGTTGCAGTAAATAAAAAGTTAATGAAAATAAATAAAAATCTGAGTGGTATTGAAAATATATTCATCACCAAATAGCAGCTTTCGTGATGATTTTGAAGAAATAGAATTTAAAGATAACGAAAACTGGTTTGTGAATATTTCAATACAGGGCTATACGATTGAGACCAAAGATGTCATGTCACCAATTTGGAAAGTAAATAGCACACGACCTTTACTGTAATTTTTATTCATATTTCAAAAAATGTAAGCGCACGATAACCTAAGCTAATATTTTACTACTAAAATCAAAAAATATTTTATAATTAAATAATATTACTTACTCTGCATTTAAAACATACGGATAAATTTTTGAACGAATCTCACTCAATACTGCGCCTACTGTCAATGAAGCCACGATAGGTTTTTCTATCACAAGTTTATAAGTGTACATTCCAAAATGCGATCCGTATAATGGATCCAAAATTTCCATGTTAGACAATTTTCTTTGTAGGAAGCTTGTTAGCGAGCCATCGGCAGAACCTGGGTCAAAATTTATTAAAGTTTTTCCAGAAGCCCTTTCAAAGTGTCTCAAAGTATAAAAATCAAAACAAAAATTAACAGTATTTTTAAATTCTGGATTTTCATTCTAAATTTATAAAATAAAAATTAGAATATTTATTAAAGTAAAATAATTACCAAAAATGTGCTCATTCCATCAAGATCAAAGAGATTATTTCGATTAACGTGATTTGATTTGATATATTTTGCGACACGGCTTATATGAGGCCATCTGTCCAATGACTCTGCTATGCCAAGCGCGTATAATAAATTCTGAGAATAATTATGAGTATTGTCGTTGCCCTTTAAGATGCTCAAGATTATGATTTCCTCGTGAGTAGAAAACTAAAAATAAAATTAAAAGCAAAAAATAGGACGAAATGTCCAGCTGAAATAATTTATGGAAATGATAAACTTTTGTCAAATTTAACGTTTATATAAGTTGTTTGGATATAATAAGAGGAAATTAGAATTTTTTTTATAATTTATAATTTTTGACATTTTTTGATCGCTCTTATTCAAATTCCAGAAGAAGATTATTTGATATTAATCTGTAGTGATTGTCTATTTTCAAAATTAAATTAAATCTAAAATATGTGCTATATCTATAATATCTATTAAATATGAATCAACGCAATTATTTTTTTAAATTTTATTGATTAACAAATTCCAATTATTTAAGCAAACTTTATCTCACGAATTATAAATATAAAAAGAATATGCCAATAATTAATTCATACTTTTTTAAAGTTTGTAAAATATAAATAATGAACATAATCTATTCAGTATTTATATCACATCCAACTCACTAGGTAAATCGGTTTCTGATTTCTCGTTTTCCATAATGGATACCTCCTCATAGATTTTAATTCTGTTCGGCGTTGTCTTGACCAAATACTAGTGTTGGTTGACTTCGCTCTACTGTAATCTTCTTCATTTACTACTTTTATTTTTTTGTAGTTTCTCCTTATTATCTTTTCAGCCTTGTCACTTGTTGGGTTATTATTATTGAAAGTCGGTTCCCTCTGACTCCTCGTGTCCTTTTTCGATCAAATAAGCAAACCCAACACAGAATAATTTTATTTGCACTTTATCACAATAACAAATCAATCCTTTGGTTCAATATTTGTAATCACAATTTCACTACTTGATTTGCACCTTTTAACCACTGTTTGGCTCGGATTATCTTAGGGTAGGTTGTCCAAGGGAGAACCACCCTGTCTGATAGATAACCTTGACTTTTACTTGGATTTGGATTTCTATACTAACCTACTACTGCTCGTTCACGTCGATTCACTCTAGTTAATAATATCTGCTCTCTCGTATCTAGTTAATAATAATTGTCCTTTCTTGTCTGGTTGATAATGTCTCTTTTCTTGTCTGAGGAATTCTGGTCCTCTTTTCTTGTCTGATGAGTTGTGTTCCTCTCGTGTTTTTCCCTCTTTCTTTTATACTCCTGCTCAGACTGTTTTCCGACGATTGTCAACAATAGGTTCTGCATTATCAAATTATCATTAATAATTACCTTTCAGACCGACATTTGTCAACAACGTTTGACGTTGTTTAGGCTAATTTATCCTACTATATTATTCCGTCTATGCGCCGGGTTTTCCTTATCTCTCGGGTTTTCCTCAGATCTCGGCTTTTCCACATCTCTCGGGTTTTCCACATCTCTCGGGTTTTCCTCAGCTCTCGGGTTTTCCACATCTCTCGGGTTTTCCACATCTCTCGGGTTTTCCACATCTCTCGGGTTTTCCATTGCCTCGGGCTTCCCATTGACTCGGGCTTCCCATTAGTAATTAATTTTCTTAATTAATTTCCTTTTTTATTTTATATCATTTTCTAGGGACCCTTCACTCAATTTTTATTATTATTTCCGGACTCGTCTCTCAATTTGGCGTTCAACCATACCAATTTCCCCCCGATCATTATTACTTTCGAATTTTATACATTTTTTAATTAATATTGCACTTTTATCATTTTTTGTGTTTTATCGATTTTACTGTGCTTTTTCGTGATACCCAACACACTATAAAATACATATTCCCATTTGTCCACTATTGTTTATATTATAAATAGTTCAATATACTTCCCAAAACCCTTTCTGTCTTCATTCTTTATCAGTACTTTAGCTCCTGCAATGACCTCTTTGTGCCTTCTATTCAGATTATATTTGCTGGCTATATACTCTCTTTGCCTATCCATATTTTCTCCAAATTTTTTGTGAATATACCAAAAATTTAGTTGCAGCTGCTGGACGTAATCGTCATAGTTTTTAATATGTCCCGTATTAACCTTTATTGATGATATAGGTAATCTTGCTTGAATCCTTCAGATTCGATCTCAGATACTCTTGTTGAACATTCATCCTCTTCTCAATCATTTTCTTGAAAATATCTGAATTTATTCCTCTTGCCACAATACAGAGCCAAATGACAGTCTACACACTGGTATTATTTAATCGTGTTCATTCTATTTGTATCTGTTCTGCAATTTGCTGCTATGTGACCCTTTTTCCCACAATTATATTACGTTCTTGCATCCATGTTTCCGTTGTCGTCCTTCTTTGGGCAAAATATCGCCAAATGTCCTTCTTTATTACATTTAAAACTTTTTGTTGGTAGTACTCTACTCTTGCTTATATATGATTATTATTACTTGTATTTTTATTCGATTTCCTACTTTGTTCTTTCCTCAATTCTTCTATATTCTTGTTCAACCTGTCAATTTTTCTTTTGAATAAATTTATTATATTTTGGTATGTTGAACCAGCTTTCGTCTTCACTTTCTTTAACTCCCACGTGTTCCATTTTTATTTCATCTAAGGCTTCTTCTAACGGTTTTGGCTCTCTGATCTTTAAAGCAATCGAGTTTGGTCTCTTTTACCTTCTATAAAAGAATGTATCATAATTTTCTAATTTTCCCCTGGTAACCGAAGTATTGCATTCTTACTCTTTCTGCAAAATCCAACACAGTCTCACCTCTTTCCTATATGGCGTTGATTAGGATATCAATAAATATTGAGGTATTTGACCTTTTTACTTCAAAGATTTTGATAATCTTCTCTTCGTATCAGTCTAAGATTCTGATTGTGCTAACGTCTCCCATGCATTCAATTTCTTTCAGGATTACCTCGGCAAAGTATTTTAAAAATAACTTAATATTCTCATTATCAAATACTAAGTTATGTCTAGCGAGCCGTTCCGTACACATTTTGACGGGTAATATACAATCCTCAATATTTATATTACTTTCTCGCTTCTTAAATACTATTAGTTTTGATAGCTTATCTTTGAATAAGTATTTCTGTAGATATTCTGTTTTTGTATTTGGCCACCAAGCGAATGTTTTCGATCAACTCATCTTTTGATGAGCTTCCATAGCAAAGACCCTTCGTTTCAAGAGAGACCATATATTCTCTAATGTACTGTAATCTAGCGAGTTTGCAGTACATGGGAGAAGAGTAATTTCACGTTGTGTGAAGTAGGTCATGGCCATGCAAGACGTGTGACATCTGGTACCGTCTTGTTGAAAAATGAAGTCTCCAGACAGGTATCATTCAGCTGTCTTCGGCGAAGAAAATTATCCAAAACCTTGTAGGTAGTTGGGAGTATTCATGCTGCCAAAAACGATAAACAGTTTGCTCAAACCCCGCCAAGGCATTCAACCCCATAGCATAATCTTGATCGGATATCCACGGCTTTGTTCCTTGTATACGTCACTCAAGCGTTCTCCACGACAGCATTTCACTTTTTGCAACATTATGGACTCATCTTAAACATTGTCTTATCAGAAAAGATAACCTAAATGAAAAAAAGAAAACATATTAGAAAGAAATATGTATGCCGGCTGTATTACGGTCAAGAGTGTTAAATATCTTTGTTGATTATTTTCATGGATTTTGCTGAAAGTGGAGAAAAGTTACAAAAGGGTTTGATTTACGGACTCTTATTCACTTAGCTCTTGCTGAAAGGCCTATTGGTAGTCAAAATGGGTATTCGTCTTGGTCGAATATGTTATTATGCCTTCTATACACAAATAGCGTTGCACTGGTGAACCGACAGAGGCCTGAATTTCTCGTGCAATTTTCCAAAGATCTTTCATGCTTTCCACAATAAGCGAGCGTTGATTTCGTGCAGACAAGTTTTGCTTTCTTCAGCGTTAATTTGCCTAAACTCGCAAAAACTCTATTAATGGCATATAACGTTTGAAATGAACAAAAAAACAATAGTTTTTATAATTTTTAACTTCATCAGAAAACTAACGATTTAAACACAATCTGTGCTTTATAAATAATCTAGAATTGCTCCATTTGTAGTAATGTTGGGGTTATAACAAAACATGAATAAAAATAATAAAATTTTAAAATTATCAAAATCAATTAAAATTAATTAAAATTTTGAAAAAAGTAAAAATCAATATTTTTCAGGGGGGAAAGTGGTAACCGGTGGTAAATTTGATTGTGAAGACGAATAAAATACTATTAGACTGAGATAAGGTATATTGAAGGGTTGGAGCCCAAAAACAAATTAATTAAATTATTTACAGACGAACCCATTAATCAAGGGCCGCCGAGCTGAACGTCAGCTTAATGTGGTTCCCGGCATCAGTGAAACGGGCAATAAATTGTCCGAAATGGAAAATTATTTTTCAATAGTAATCCAGATTTATGGGAATCCAAAAGCCATAAAAGCAACTGAAAACAAAATAAGTTGCCAGTTGGTCGAAGGCCGAAAATAACGAGTCGGAGGTAACGAGCGAATAGTCGTAAATCGATAAAGTTAATCAGATTGCAGTTGAATTCACATCGTGATACCCTTAGGGTTTATACGATAAATAAATTATTGTGTATTGTGGTGAATATTTGTCTATAAAGATTTCTTAGTTGGGATTTTGTTTTATTGATTATTGAACACGAGGAGTCGAATTGAGAGACCTATTCATCGACGAATATTTAATATCCTAACAGTAAGATTAATAATTTTACATTTGAAAAAATAAAATATTTCTTGTACTAGATTGTTATAATCCAGTGTTTTAATTCCCCGGGACAACAACCTTTCCGATTGCAAATACATTCACACAAAGCGGAAGTCTTAATGCAGCTCGGATTCGTATATGTTTTTTGTTTTGGTTGATAAATCGTACAAGTTGATTCGACAACCAATGTCAGTGGGTAAAAATAATGATTGAATCTGTAAACCTGAATCTGGTACTTAAAACCTCGTTCTTATAATGTTCGCTTGCAACCAATTATCCTGCATTTCCTGTTCTTGAAGAATAAGATTGGATACTTTTCGCTTCTGTTCACGATATTTTGTGGTTTTTCGGTTGGGTTTTTATTCCATCTTCTTGTATACATACTAGGTCGCCGATAACTAGTTTCTGAACAACTAAATGTAAATACTTAGTTACTTAGCCACAAAACTTCAAATAAAAGTAAATAAAAAGTTTAACAATAACAAGAAATACAAGTTAAAATAGAAATTTATTAATAAAAATCTTCTTAACTCTATTTCACATCATTTCTGTCACTATATTAGTAAATCACTTGGTTGCTTCCGTACTTGGTAGTTAGCAAGAAAAATTATCTTTCCTGAATAAAATATTTAATTTTGTATTTGATTATTGAATTTTATTGAAATCATTAAAATTAGTTTGTAAAGGTCAATACATTTTGTTAAACACTTAAAATTGTTTTACTCTTCAACTATTTTTTAAAATTTTATCCAATGTTGAACAATTATTCTTTTACTAAATGTTACTTTCATAGAAAATTTCCAAATATGATTGTCAATCCTTTCATTAAATTTATACATGTCAATAAGTCTAAAATAATTTTACTAAATAATATTATTAAATTGAATGTATTCTAATGCTAACATCTCTAAACATTATAACTAGATCCTGATTACTTAGTACATAAAAGTTGAACAATCAAAAGAAATACAAGTTCAATTACAAAATTTATTAATTAAACATCTTCAATGTTTTCATTCTCTTTCACATCACTGGTATCTCCAAATCGCTAAATTGTTTGGTTGCTAACAAGCTACCAGTAATCTAAGTTAATGAAGCCCAATCCATAGTTATATTTTTCTGAAAAAAAATTAATTGCCTTTGTATATAGTTTTGTATGTATTTATGGAAACTTTGAAAATAACTTTTAAAACTTAATACGTTTAGATAAAAAAACTTTGAAATTTTTTTAGTGTTCTTGTATTATTTTTTGTCTATTGTATCCAACAATGAACTATTATTAAAGGTTATTTTAAATGAAAATCTTTACGAAATGAATGCCAACCCTTTCATTAAATTTATGTATGACACTAAGTTTAAAATAATTGTACTAATTGCTTACACCTCAATACATTAATTAAATTTATTTTTTCACTAAACACATTTTCTATTCTTTTAATTCCAACTCTTATTGTTTGCTGAATAATAATTAATTAATTAGTAAGTATAAGTGATTGTTAATCTAATTGCTTATGAAAAGAAACTAGATTAAAAAATAAAATTCTTAAATTAATTTCACAAAACTTAAAATATATAACTTTCATAGTACTTCGAATAAATTTTGACGTCTTTATTGAAAATGATTAGACTTTACAAATCAAAATCCTAAAAATCTTTGAATATAATTAATAGATAAATAACGCTATACAATTATTATTAGCAGCATTAAAATCGAAAATCAAATAATTATCGACACACAAAAGTAAATACCATCCTTCAACACATACATAGAATTGGTTCTTATGTACTGATAGGTACTGATAATCTATACTGAAAATCTAAATTTGATACGACAAATGTATGTGATTGATGACTGTCTATTAGTTTTTGTAAAGATTATTGGATTTTTTGGTAAATAGTGAATAAATGGTTGTTTGGTGACTAAAATTTGAATAAAGTAGTGGGAAAGCTGTAATATTTTAAATAAATTTGATTAAATTTGTTAGTACATTGAATAAACTTTTAAATAAAGCTTCAACATAGTAGAAAATTGTAAAGAAAATACTATTTATCAATATAAAAATAAACTATGTTGTTAAATATTTTTAAAAATTTGATAGATTATTGATTAAATTTGTTAGTATTTTGAATATTTTTTAAAAAAAGGTTCAACATAGTAGCAAATTGTAAAGAAAACAGTACTTATCAATTAAAAACTTAATAAAATTTAATCAGTATCTCAGAAAAATTTGATATATCATTATAATACTTCAGATAAGATTGAATAAATATTTGAAAGAAAACATTCAACATAGAAAATTGTTAATAAAAGTTTACTTGTTAAATGAAAATTAATGTAGGTTATCAACTGCTCTCAGTATTTAATTGTAGTTACATGTTGTACCAATAATTAGTAAATTCTTGATTCCTGGAAATAATTGTAAATATTTCAATTATTCAGAAAATTTTCAATAAAAACGTAATTAATTGGTAACAAATGAATTTTAAATACTAGCAAATTTTAGTTTTTAATTAAATTGAATTACAAATATTTTAATAAAATCAAATAAATACTTACTTGAATACAAATAAAAACATCAATCAAAAAGAAATATCTTAAAACCGAACTTTTGTAATAAATTTTCTCAATTTTATTCAATTCCAATAATATTATTAAAATTAACCAAAATCTTATCTTATCGATATAATCTGATTCACCAAAAAGTAAGTAACAATTTTCTAAGTATCCTATATAACTACATTAAATCGACTTGATTCCTTTAAAAGATCATAAATTTCTCACTTAACCAATTATTTAAATTAATTGAAAATATTTCTACTATATTAACTATATTTATTATTTATCATAAAAATATCCCACTTAAATCAATTTTTAACAGAAGAAATCCCCCTAATAACATTATAAATTCCCCTCTTGACCAATCATTTGTCTTTAATTGACAGTATTTTTATTTTACCAATTATATTAATTATTTTCATAAAAATCTATCACTTAGATAATATTTAAACATCGATATTCACCCAAATAAATATCTTGAAATCCCTTTAAAAGATCATAAATCATATTAAATAATAATTTCCTCTTAAATTAAAAATTTATTCTCAACCAATTATTTCTCATTAAATAACATAATTTCTACCGTCATTTCATAAAAATCGCCTACATATCAATATCCATCCAAATAAATTCTTTTAAAAATATCATAAAATTTGCTCTTAACCAATCAATTTTCTTTAAATGACCATATTTCTAGCTATATTCATTATTTTCATAGAAATCCTCAATATTCCATATGCAGATAATCTTTATCCTATAAATAACAATATTCAACCAACTTGACTCCCTTAAAAATATCAATAACCTTGCTCTTAATCGATCATTTCCTCTTAAAATAAAATGGAATCGAAACCAATTATTATTCTTCAAATGACATTTTTCCTCCACTGGACCAACTATATTCATAATTTTCATAAAAACCTACCAAGAAAATTTCCTTTAGAAATCTATTTTCAGCTGAATAAATATCATAAAAATATGAATTTTATCAATAAAAATCACTTTTAGCCGCAATAAGTACAATACATTGATCTTGGTTAGAGCTATATCTTCAATGTTAAGAAATTGTTTCTATTATAATATACCTAAAATACGACGTATATATATTTTAAAAAAATTTAAAAATCCATTAATTTCGAAATTGCCATAATGAAAAGTCAAATTGCCCAAACTTAGAAACACTACTTTAAGGTATTATAAAACGGTTATCGATACCCATCATTTTACACCTAAAATTCATACAATTTGATTCTGGCAATAAATTCAAGCAAATAAAAAATTCTTCAAAAATGACTACAATTGAATAAAATCTGTTTTCCACAAAAATTATTAAATTTCACAAAATTATTGTAAAATCGTAAAATAGATGTCATATTTTCTCATTAATAGTTAGCTCAAATAATTAAAATTCACATCAACCCATAGAAATAATTCAAAGATTTTCATTGCATACTGATAATTACACTGAGTATTATTTTAAAATTCTTAAGATATTACTCTAAATGTCAATAATCTTTTATGTCATTGATTTCAAATAAATCAATAACACTAAATCAGAAACCACTAAAAGTTTAATAAAACCTTATATAATTAACAAAAATTTTTGATTAAATCTTATCTATGTGTCTCCAAATATTCTAGATGTGATCGTAATTTACTGTAAAATACATTAATCCCCCCCCAATAAACCCATGAAAAGCTTCACATACTTTCAACGAAAAAAATACAATACTAAAATAGATCATAAAATTATATTTAAAATATCATTAAACTATTCAAAATACATCAGTCAAATTTATCCTAAAATAATTATCTAAAAATAATTATCCTAAATAAACATTTGGACTCAATAATTACAAAATAATACATGTGATTAACAAAATTAAAAATCACTCTAAATTATTGTAAATATCCGATTATCTACCTATCTGTCACGAAAATTAACTTTTATTTAAAATAATCCAATAAAATAATTGCTTCTTAAATTAATGAATTACCCTCATTTCTTCAATAATTTTCATTAAAAACGTAATAAAGCCTAGAATTTCCAATATCCATTAAAAATCAACAGAACACTCAAATATTCTCAAAAATTATTCAATTTTACTAAAAAAATACATAATAAAACATTTCATCACTAAAAAATTATTATAAAATTGTCTTAAAAGCTTGAATATATTGGCATAGCTTAAAATTACACATTTTTTCCCATTACAACCTCATCTATTGAAGGTTGTAATTTATTTAAAATTAATTTAATTTTCAATGAAAATAACAAGTGAATTTAATGATACATTTATTTGATATTTTTCATTGGAATTTAAAAATGGTGGAATTTTAATTAGTAGAGAATGTATTATATATAACAACTTTTCAGTGAAGAAAAAATTAATATTGGCTGGAAAGTACATTAGGTGTTGAAAAGTCGTTGAAATTACTGAAAAAAGTAGGACAGCTAAAGATACTCACTAAATTGAGGAAATATTAATTATTACATTAAAAACTTACATAGATAATATACTTGAAAGAAAAATGAAGAGAAAAACCATTCATGAAATAGTGGAAAATATGAATTTAAGATGGCAAACATTCATTTAATCGAGAATTGTTGATAACAAATTAGACGGTAAATTTTCTCAATGAAGAGAGTAAATATCAATTAAATATTGGGAAATACTTGAAATAAATTGAGGTTGAATTATTCACTTAAATAAAAATATATACTAAAAATAAAATTCAAAAAATTGACGCAAAAAATACATGCAAAATTCAAAAATAAATGCATAACACACAAAAATCAATTATCATAATTACATTATTGCATAATTAAGATTAATTAAATAATTGCGTATTTAATGTTGAGATACCTCCCCCCTCTTTTTTATTATTACATAACCGTGCCAGAGGGCTACTAACTACCTACTAAGGAAACGTATTTCAAGGGATGGCTTTTTTTTATTCGTCACGCTCTATATATATTAAATATGAATTAAGTCAATTAATTTTTAAAATTTTAATAATTAACAAATTCCAAATATTTCATCTAACTTAATTAGGTTGCACGAATTAAAAATTTCAAAAGAATATGACATTAATTTTATTGAGAAAAAGCTTATTAATGATCGCAGCCAGCAAAACTATATGGGCTTCCAAAAATTCATAAAGATGGTGTGTCTATGAGACCAGTGTTGTCATAGGTTGGTACTGCCCAGTATAAAATAGCAGTTTTAAAATGGATTATTAAAACCGTTAATGCGATCAGAGTTTGAATGTAAGGATAGCTTTAAGTTTCTGTCTTGTATTGCACAATTACAAAACTGAAGTATGAATGATGTTATGGTTTCGTTTGATGTTTGCAGTTTGTTTACGAATGTACCATTGATTGATACAATTAACATATTTTGTGCATTGTGGGATGAAAATGTTTCTGAACATCCTATTTTCGATAGAAAGGCATTTCGTAAACTTATTGAATTTGCTACTTCAAATGTCAATTTTTTTTCAATAAATAATGATATCAACAAATAGATGAAGTCGCTATGGGTTTCATTTTAGCACCAATGATTGTATCAATATTTTTGGCTAATTTGGAAAAAAAATTTCTTCCTTCCAATTTGAGAAACACATTGTTTATAAAAGGTATGTGAATTATATTTTTCTTGTATTTGAAAATCAGAAACATGTAGAGCCGTTTTTGCATTTTATGAACAGTTTACATAAGAACATTGTATTCACACGTAAAATGGAAATAAAGTCATCGATTGTGTTTTTGGATTTATTAATTCAAAAACTCCGGTTGGATTGTGTTCTGATCTCGTTTATCAATTTACATGTAATGGGTGTAATGCTACATACATTGGAGAGACTTCCCGTCATCTCTGTACTCGATTTCTAGAGCATTGTCGATTGAAGGGTTTGATCAATGTTAGTGAGCACAATGGAGGCTGTAAAAGTGAAATATGAATGTCTGATTTTAGAATTTTGGTGACAAATTTTAATAATTATTGGGAACGGGTAATATGTAAAGCATTGATGATAGGACATTGGAACCAAAGATTAATGTGCAAAGTTCTATGACTGCGAATGTTTTGAATGTTTTTAAATAGTTTGAGTATGTTAAATCATGTTTTTAAAAAAGTTTTAAATTTTATTATTAAAATAATTCATTTTAATTTATAAAATATTATTTTAAAATTATAATATTTATATGTTGGATTTCATTTTATTGCTCAGTCAGCATGTAATTGCCTGCACCAAATCGATATATATCATAAAGAAAATATTTTGCTAAATCGTTTAATTGGTATTCGTTTGACCGATTGAAGCATTCTTGGGAACTGGAATCCACCCATAATCGTTGAGTAGCTTTTAGAAACTCCTTGAAAAAGTTTCAGTGACTTCTATGGCTTGAAAAACACCAGAACCTACTTTAGCATCTGCTAATCTATCCGGATCTCAAAAAGAAATATTTAATGTTGTGATGGCTCGTAAAATTGCTATCATCAATTGAGTTTTATTGCTGTAAACAACTGGTTTATACTTCTTATTATCCTCATTTGTAAATAGACCCTCGTAAATGATTTTCATTTGTTTAACAACAGTACTTTTACTGAACTCATCAGCCCCTAAAAGCAATAATTTAACATCTTTTGCCGCTTGAAAATCATCTTCCATATTACGACTGTTATCGAGAGCTTCACGTTCATCTTTAGGTAATGCACATCCAATTTTAAATTTAAGTTTTTATTAAAAGAATAATTCCAAAAAATGCATATTCTAGTTAAAAAAAGTTTCACAAAAATCCACCATAAAACTAAAAAATCCAAAATACTCAAATCAATCGATATAATTACCCTAAAAGGCCAAAGGCTCGCGTCTGTGTGAGCACACTTATAAAACTCAGCAAAATCCTCTTTCGCGCACAGACGCGAAAAAACTGATCAGGATTGAACATATATAAAAAAATTTAAAGAATTAGTTAAAAGTATTTAAATAATTTTTAAGTTTATTTATTAGAAAATTAAATTTATATAAAAAAAGATAATTTGCTTAATTTATAAGTTAGTTCATAATATTTTTACTGTTTTTTTGTGCTTGAAGATAACAGTCAAACTGTCGAAATATATCGTACAAAGAGTCTTTTATTTGGGTTTTCTTTGTATTAATTAATTTATTCTTTTTTAAAGTTTGTAAAATATAAATAATTAACATAGTCAATTCATTAATCAATTCACAATATGATGTTTTTTGGAAAATCCGAAATACAAAATTTAAAATAATTTAACAAAGGATTGATTTTTAAAATTTGTCAAATCAAGTTATCAGTGTGATTTTTGTTATTGCTGATATTTCTTAAATTGTTCTTTGGATTCTGTTATATTTCGTTCTCAATAGCACATATTTTGGTTGTCCAGTATTTAAACTGCTTTGCACAGTTTTATGTAAGATAATAAAATTTAAATTTATAAATCTAAAACAATAATAAATAAAAACTCGTGTCATTTGATCCTCCCTGAATAATCACTGAATAGTGCCATATACAGTGGCACCACTAGTGTTGGTGTCACCCAGTGTTGTAACTTATTGTGTCCCCTTTCACGATTTACCCTTTGGAACTTCTCAGAAAATCAATGCCAAATAAAGAAACCATACATAATCCTTAGCACCTTTGTAAATCTAGTTGCTATTTTCATGAAAGCCATATCAGAAAAATCGGAAGTGAAGGATTGTAAAAATTAGGAACTGAGAAATATGTTACTTTTTTATTTAATCCTTATTTATATGAGGATTTCAAAATGTTTTTATTTTTACGTTTTCGGTAGAAATGTCATTTAATTATTACCTGCAAGGGTCTGAATACATCACTTTGCGTTACTATTGGACAGTCGAATTTTGTTGGCTTTTTGAAAAATTTTCCAGGGTTTTCAGTGTCCATAAATGGTAATTTATCGTGATAAATATCTCTTAAAATTCTTGGAAATATAACTCTGCAATCTTTGAACACCAGAAAATCAGTATCATTACTGAAAATTGCATAGGATTGTCGACGGTGAAATTCTGAAGCAATGAATTCATCAGATCCACCTTGCAACAACTTAATTACTTCTGCGCCTGAGGCCTGAAATTAAGAAACAGAGATCAAATGGGACCATTATTAGAATGAAAATAAACTTGAAAGGAACTTTCGTAACAGTAGAGCTCGAAATAAAGAATAAGAATAAATAAATTTTAACTTTGTTTTTTACTATTTTGAAAATTAGGCACCTTAAATAAACAAAAAAATGTTATATTAAACAAAATAATCCAATTCTGGAAACTTGCAAGTTTAGAATTTTTAATAAAACCTACAGTTATGTTTGCCATATTACTTACGTTGCTTATGATATTTAAGTAGGTGGATGTGAGCCCATCGACCATAAGTATATATCGCACATATACCACAACAAACAGCACTAGTATTTTGATCTCACGAATGAAGTTTCCGCCAGGATAGTTGACAAGTTATCCTATATTGTTATAATGAAGTTAGACACTTATTAGAACTTGCGGTAAGTGTTCTGTTAGAATTGTGTTGAAAATCCAAGGTTTGAATGACATTCTTGAGTCTTCGGGGGAATTGAGACGCAGATACCTTGGTAGTATTCAAAAGATATCTGGTTATTCCAGACATTTGATATTGTTTCTTTTAACTTTGGAATAGTTTTGTTATTAATCAATCTTATCTTTAAGACTTGCCACATATTCTCAATTGGGTTACAGTCTGGGTACAGCCCAAGCTATTCCAAAGTTTTATTACCCAACTCTTGTCGCCTTTTCACAACCACCTTAGAAATGTGACAAGACAATCCGTCATCTTGAAAACAAAACTTTTTGAGTGATCGAAAATGAGTCAATAAGCTTTTTTTCACTTCATTTTCTAAAACACAAATATATTACTTTGAATTTATACGCGTATTGTGACGGAGAATTCGGAGCTACCCCATACCTTTTTTCACTGAAGCACATCCAAACGGTAATTGATGGGGAATGCTTTATTGCAGATATAATATGCTGTGGTAGATCTTCCTCTTCATCTTTCTGAAACACTTTTTTGATTGTTCCCATGGGGAAGTTCTAACGTACACTCATCGGAAAATAAGTAGGTAGTCCAGAATCACAACGGTTTGTTGAGCATATTCTGCCCAAAATACTCGTTTGGGTTTTTGATGTGTCAGCAACGGCTATTTAACCAAGCTGCCCTACATTTGATGCCTATCCTCATTATGTAATTTCCTATAATCATTTCGAGTCACTGAAACACTGCCGTTCTCCAGTTGTTCAAGGGTAGATTGTTCAGTTGGTTAGAAAGCCACGACTATATTTGATTCGAAAACACGGACCAGTTTTTAAATCACACCTTTAATTTAAGATATGGCAATGCAAGAAAGGGAGACAGGCAGTTTCGGGTTCAAATTGTAGATAAATTTTCATTTCAGATATCAATGTTGGGATGTTCTTGGAAAAATAAACAATAACGACAAATATAATAACAGAAACAACTTTGGAGATCAGAAAAAATTCGGAAACAGGGCAATATCATTGCCAATTGAATACAATTTATGACTGCTCAGATGAATATGATCCACAGACTGAAGATGGAAGGCTAAATGATGACGAACCTTTAAAAGGGTAAGTTTCAGTTTCAATCGAGGTTCTAGGAATCACAAATTTGGTTTAAGCGAGAATGCCTGCATTCGAATGACTGTAATTTTAAAATTAGTTTGTTGAATAAATTTAAAGAAGCAGATAATTTAAAAATTAATGACTGTCAATGTATGTGTTTTGAGTATGGAATTAATTAAGAATGTGGTTTAGCTGATCATAATAATAATAAAATGTCTTCCGAGCGCTATTTATAAAAAGATGAATGGTAAACCTAGTGTAGGCATTTTGATTGAAAATAAAATTAATATAGAGGGTTAGTAGATAGTTAGTGCACCCTGGAGCCACACAACATTACATAATAAAATATCGCACACTAGAAAATCACATGATTTAATTATTAATTATAAAATAATTTTCGAATTTTTAGTGTAATCTTATCAATAATTTTTTTTAATGAATTTTAGTTAGTCATCCACAAAAGCAACCATCGCTCCGCACTGTTCACATAAAACCTTTACCCCTCTGTTGATAGAATTTAATCCGTATAATTCTTTTATTATGCAATTACGTAATAAAACGACGTACTCTATAGTCAATAGGATACAAATTATATGCAGGTCTAAATGATAAAAGTTCAACTCAATAAAAATCCTAAAAATAAATTATCGACATAGTTATTATTTTTAAAGTAAATAATAATAAATTCAACAACTGGTACTGTAGGTTAAGTACTGTAAACCACCAACTGAGTACTGTACAACATTAAACAGGTACATATTGAAATACTAATTTTATTAATACAAATTTTTACTTTCTTTCTGTAATACATCAAAGATGTTTCTGAATCGGTAAATTATTTAGTTGCTAGATAACAAGTTGGTATCATTCAAATTGAATGACGAAAGTTTATATTTTCTGAATAAAATATTTAATTTTGTATTTGATTATTGAATTTTACTGTGTCCTTTCAAGGAAACGGTCAGTACTTCCATTAGCTTATGGCATCTTCCCGGAAAGGCTGAAAAGATAAAAGTTAAAAGTTTTTTAACTCAGCCAAAAAAGGTAATTATTAGAGGTAAAATATCGGCTGCATTTACTCCCACCAGATTGACTGTATGGGCTGCACAAGGAAAAAATATTGCTAACTTATTCAAACTATTGATTCTGGCTTGAAAGTCTTTTTATTTTCCAGACATGTTTGCACCATCATCGTATCCGTGGCCTCTATAATTATTCAAGTTCAAACCATCATTTGTTATTTTCCTTGTGAAACCTAGACCAGTTTTTTCATGAGTTTCAAAAACTTTGAATAAAATTTTCTTTGATTGTGTATTGACCATCTTTAATTAGAACATTACGTATTGTTTCGGTCATCTGTTCTTTACGTGACATGTCAGGCGTGCAGTCAAAAAGAATGGAATTATATTCGGGTTCCTAAATTCTTGAAATAATTTCGTTTTTTACCTTTTGTCCAACCAGTAATATCAATTTTTTTTAATTTTAGCTGTTGGGTTTTTATATAGAAAGTCGGTGCTTAGGTCTGACTCCTTAGTGTCCTTCTTTAATCGATTTAAATGATCCACCAAAATAAGATTTATTTCCAATTTATATATCACAACTTTTTTCACAACTTTCACAAAAATCGATTCAATTCACAATACTCTACACAATTACTCTGCACGATTTCACAAAATTCAATGCGTACGGATACATCTTGCAAAGGGAGATGTTCCTGTCTGGTACGCAATTTGTTTGACTGGTTGATTTATCTTTAAGTTTATTATCTCCTTTACTCCACTCTCTGAAATATTCTCTTCGACCAACTGACAATTTTGTTGATCTGCCTTTTCTTTTTATACTCCTCTCGCAACTCAAGTCACCCGCAAACTAAATTGGTTTTGGCATTTTTGACATCTCTGTCCAAAACCAAATTAGTTATATCTGGGTTCTTGGGGTTTCCATTTGTTTACAATAATTATTTTGGTGGCAGGTTTCTCTTTAATCCCGGATTTTCTTCGTCAACCAATTTCGTTTTCCGTAATTAGAAAATTTGTTGACTTTCCGGGTTTCTCACACTATTCGGGTTTTTTGTTGGCTCTGACTTCCCATTAGCTCAGGTTTCCCATTAGCCAATTAATTTTTAATTAATTTTTATTTTATTAAATATTTCCTTCTGGGGACCCACAATCGATTTAATTTTATTATATTTGAATTCGTCTCGTCATTTGGCATCCAACCATACCCGTTTTCCCCGATAAATATTTATTTTAAAATTTTAATTGATTTTGCCTTTTTAATTAATATTTCGCATATCAATGTTTTTATTGATTTTTCATTTTTACTTTTGTGTATTTTGTTAACCCCAACATAGCTGAAAAATAACTCATACTGTTTTTGGTAGCTCTGATAGTTGCAATGTGCTCGGCCAACTGAGGATGATAATAACTAATTAATTCTATTGTACTAAAAATAATTCCACTTTTCGGTGTACCCATTGTATCACTACTACCTCTGAGAGCAAGACTGTTTAAAACAAAACATTATTGCGTCATAAACTACTTTCAAAATGTTTCGCCACTTTTCCTTTTCTATTGTAATTGCTTTTTGAAATTTATCATTAATAGCTTTCCCTTTTTTAAATGATTTTCCAAATCTTTCCACATCATGAAGCATATCCAGTTTCTTCCTATTTCTTACTAATTTCTATCCTGTTTAATCCGCCGCCGGTGGACCTTCTAATAACAGTGCCGAGACACTCAATGTAAATCTCCTATGACGGCATATTAGAAATTAACTATAATGATCGAGAAAAGAATGACGTAATTATGACGTTTATTGTTTTAACCTACATAACATAAATTATTTGCCATATACGTGAGCACCAAAAAACTGCTTCACGTAAGCAAAAGTAAAGAATTGTTAATCAATGATATGCATAGAGAGTTGTGTCACGCCGGTATAAGAAAAACACATTTATTGCAAAGAAAAATTTAAAATTAAATATTATTCAAAAAGCGGCCAAGATTGTTAAAGAAAACTGTCTAGAATGCATAAAACGAAAATATGGACAGGAAAAACCAAGGAAATGGTTATAAGACAAAGCACCG
This sequence comes from Schmidtea mediterranea, assembly GCA_022537955.1. Taxonomy (NCBI): domain Eukaryota; kingdom Metazoa; phylum Platyhelminthes; order Tricladida; family Dugesiidae; genus Schmidtea; species Schmidtea mediterranea. The sequence goes on along the minus strand of CM039679.1, from coordinate 77,160,573 downwards.
ATGAAGTTTTTATAGTGATATTCATTAATTTTATTGGGCCATTTAATAAAACAATCCACATTAAGCAATATATTTTGGCAATCATTGATCAACTTAGCAGACATATTTCACTAACAGCAGTGGCACATCAACATGAAAAAATTACTGCTAAAGTTTTAAGAGAAAAATGATTATTGAAATTTGGAGCTCCTAAGATATTTTACTAAGATTAAGGTAAAAGATTTGAATCTCAGTTAATGTTGGAATTATTGAACTAAGATCATATTAAAACAAAATACTCAAGCCATTATAATCATAACACAAATGGGTTAGTAAAGAGACAATTTATAAGCATGGGAGATGCAATAGCCATACATTGAAAGAAAAACGATTTAAAGATTTGTCAGAAATATTAGCAGATGTTGAATTCATGGTAAAATCAACATTAATTTTCAAATTTCATAAATTTTTAATTAATTTTGTATACTTAAATTATTTTTGATTATGCTTTTCATTTTCGGTTTTTCATGCTTTAATATTATTTTCTTCCTTTTATATCAACCGAAACAATGTTAATTTATCTCACTAACTTTATTGTCATATATTAATTTTTACAATATGTATAAAACTCAAATGACATATATGGATAAACTTTATTTTCATACAATAATTTATATATTACATCAACACACACAGTGCTTATAATGAACTATTCACAATCAAAATAACTATATTAAATAACAAGTGGTAATTTTAAATACTTATGGCGTGATGATGAGAGAAAACATGAAACTATCATAAAATAAATAATCAGTGTTACACTGACAATGTAACACTTATATTGCTAGATAACATGGTGCTCATTAAAATAATAATTATATGTATTAGATATTAGAAAACAGGTAATAATTATTGAAATATATATATATATTTCGAAATTGTATGTCAAAATTGGTAAAAAATATCGATAGAAATTTCATTCATTTTCACTGACAAATGATTAAAAATTAATCGATTCATTGCAACATAAAATTTTGATCTTTTGTAATAATGAAAATAAATGAAATATCAAATAAAAGAAAATAATATTTTGTTGATATCTATAAAAATACTTATTTTAAAACTAATAATTATTTGAAAATAAAAATTAAAGTCACGGCAATTAGTAGATATTGCCTTAAAATTGCACGTTGAACTACTAAACTATTATGCAACAGCTTTTAACGACACTTAGCACAACATATTGTGTTGAGGTAATTTTTATAGGTTAATAATAAGTTGTATAATAAATGAGTTAATTAAATGAGTGATCAAAATCACTTTGTCTATGTAAATTACCAATTGTCTCAATAACTTTTAAGAATTAATTAATTACAGCAAAATCAAATTTAGATCTTCAAAGTACACAATTTTTATAATTTGAATCTGAAATGACAAGCTGTTGCATATGATTCGATGAGGCATACCATTGTGTGATTAGTTAATTACTAGGGGTCAACGAAATTTATAAACAAAGTGTAGGAATTTATTTCTATCAATAATGGAATAAGAATATTATTACAAACTATTTATTTATCTTCATTGAAAGATACAAGAACAAATCGAAATCCTAAACTCTTCGATATATTCGAGAAATTTTGATTCTTTTTTATTAAAACTTCCTTTTTTTCTTGTCATTAAACCAGGGTAGGAAAATATAAAATAAACGTTTTTTTATTTAATAAACTTGATCGATAATCTAAAAATAAGACAATAAGTTAATTTAAATTTTTATTTTATGAATAAAACAAAAAAAAATTAGAAAAACTTTCATCTTTTTTTGATGGTTAAAAATGATAAAAAAGTTAAATTCCTACATTTTCATTGATCCGCATTAATTACTTTATAATTTATTTATATATTGAATTATTATTAATATAATTTATTTAATTTTTCGGATGCTAGAATTTGTCACCTCAATAAGGGACTCGTAAGCAATGTTTGCGTGCAGGAATCCCGTATCGAGATTTATCATAATATATTGTTTCCTGTTTCTGGAGAATTTTAAATTCATCAATTTCAGGATTATCAAATCCCGATGAAACTATTTTTGGATCATGCGAACTTTATGCTCTAAAAGACCATAAAGTTCGCTCGATGATTTTATAAGAGCATAAAGTTCGTATGTTCATATTAATAAATTTACGCCATTTAAAATTTAAAAGATATAAATATATTTTTAGCATACCCTAAATGAAGAATCAAATTTTTTAGAATTTATAGAAAGTACAACAGAACAAATGTTTGATTTTTTGCTAGAAAAAAAATTAATTAACGAAATGCAAAACTGTAAACATTGCGAGTTCGAGATAAAGTGTTGTAAATTTCCGAAATCTACAGAAAACTACCGAAAATAAGAAAGAATACGTTCGTATAAATGAAACATTTAATTTTCTAAAAAAGTTCGAAAAGCTAAGTTTTGTATTTTTCATCTTGTAAAGATGAAATACCGTAGACTTTTGTAAATTTGGTTCAGAGATTTCTAAATTATTCAAATTTATAAGAAATAATTCTAAATTTTTCAAAAGTAGGTTTTACTATTTTGAAAAATACTCAGGTTCTACTTAGATTTTCTATGAAGTTTTTCTACCCATATATTATCGATAGTTGTTCTATCAAACAATTTATGTTTCATAAATTTTTTTCCTTCGACTTCAATGATTTATTTCACTTTGAAAAAGACCTATTATCAAAATTGTAACTTGATTATATGACGATCAGAATATGATAAAAATTTGGTTTATATCTCAAAATGTTCGTTATTATAAGTTATAAATAATGATGTAAAAACTTTTGATCTGTGCCTAATACTTTCGGAGAAAATCGATGTGAACCCATAAGTCATGCCTGTATCCAAAGGGTTAATGATGAAATATAATTTTGCTATTACTGTATGTGGATTTATGCAATTTTAATATAATCGAAAGGGCATATACATGACATTCAATTACTTCTAATAAAGTAGAGGTTTCGTTAAAAAAGTAGGAGACTTCAAAAAAAGAATTTAGCTTTATTGAGGAAATTAAATGTTTTCATCAAATTATGAGACTGAAAGTCATCAAGATGAAATTTATCAATGCATTTTTATTAGTAATGTTTTTCCTGAAAAACTGTATTAACACTATATATACCAGCGATTTGAATATACCTATTTCTACCAAACCAGTCAAAATGACTGGTGCATAAAAAACAGGCTTCTTGTGGTTTCTAGTCTATATTTACTCTTAAAAATGACAAAAATAGAGTTGAACAATATTAATTATAATAGATAAATGGATTTATATAAATTTCCAAATAACAAAACACTTAATTATTTACAGTTTGTTGCTCACAATTTCTACATGTGTAGATTTTGCTGCGTGTACACTTTCCGCATAGACTTTTTTTGCATTTATTGCAAATATTTGTAGTTTTATTGTTATTGCAAAATCCTATTTGACACCATTTTCGGACAGGAACTGTGGCATTTATGGTTGGTATACTGGTTTCGTGTAGTTTTTGCCTTGAAGTCTGATATTCTGAAGCAAGTTCTTCTGCTAATTGAAACAGAAAGTCTTTTCGTGAAATATTTTCTCCTGTTGTGTTTTTGTACAATACCCAGCTATTTATTGCGGCTAAATCTAAAATATTGAAAAATACTTGAAGAGGCCACCTTCTGGAACCTGATTTCACCGTATATTTTCGTGCCATTTGATCAGTAACATCGACGCCAAATTTGGTATTATTATAAAACGATACGGTTTCAGGTAATTTCTTTGCAGCTTTATCAATTTTGATGTTTTTATGTTTTGTACTTAGTAGAAGTACTTTTTTATTAGGTTTGCTCTTATAGACAGTAAGTGTGCATCCATTAGATTGGTACAAGATCGTTGAGAAACGTGCCATACTGTCTTTTTTCAGTTTGCAAATTTTCGGCAGTTCCCTCTTGTTTGCGCGTATTGTTCCAAGTAACGAAGTGTTTTTAGATCGTAATTTCAACGCCAAGGGAATACTTGTAAAAAAATTATCAGTTGTTACAGTTCTACCCTTCATGGTATATGGTTCAAGAAGTTTTATCACGACAAATTCGCTTAGTGGAGTTGATGCATTTCGTGTCTCGTCTTTTCATAAATACGGAAAGCCATTTACCACATATTTCGTCTCTACATCGGACGCCAACCAGAATTTTATGCCAAATTTTTGGGGTTTGTTTGGCATATATTGAGTAAATCTACATCTGGCCTTTGTTGGGAAAAGTTGCTCATCCACGGTAATATAAGTTCCCGGTTTGAAGCAATTTTTACTGTTTTCAATAAATTTATCCCAAACTGCTGAGACTAAAGCGAAATTTTCTGTCTGCAAACGTTGACTCCTCTGATTTTTTTAGTCAAAACGAATGTATCGTATAATCTCAGTAAAATCACGCATACATCGTCTTGTGCGTTTGTTTAGAATCTTTTCGCGATCACTGTCACTTGACTGATCTATATTGTCTTCATCAGGAATTTCCTCATCACCACTTTCGATAATAGCATTACTATTATCACCATCACTATCATATGATTCACTTTCTACATCTGAACATTCCTGAGGTATGTTGGTTGCATTTTCTAAATATGTAGAAAGTTTTGCTTTTTTTTGACATTTTTAGGGGATCACAATCACTATAAAAATCTTGTTTATAAGAAAAATGCTGCGCGTTGCACAAAGCTAGAAACAAGACTGAACATGTCTAGTGCATTTACAAAACAAATTCTCATCAAAATGACGTGATCAACTCAATGACGATAGTGAAAGAAAACAAAAGATGATAACAAAGTACGCTTCAGTGCTATATGTACTGCATCGGTCTCATGATTCCCAAAATCATACATTTTTTCATACAAACACAACCTGTCATTTTGACTGGTACTGGTATAAATGTCAACAACAAAAATTATATTTGTTACTAATGTATATAAAACAACATTAAGTTTATAAAACGTACTCTCTAATTATAGCTACAAAAGTCATAACATCATTTCTGAAAAAAAAGTGTAATATAGTAGGAATTTTGGATTGAAATTGCACGACCAGTCTAAATGACTGGTCTGGTAAATCTAGTGTTAAAAAAAATCTCATATTTGAAGCAAAAATCAAATCTTTACAATAGAAAAACGATTTACTAATCCATGGGCCAATATTCAAGGCATTCTACTAGCACATTTTATAATTGGACAAGACATACATTTTAGTTTTATCTATTAAAAATCCTTTAATAATTTCCCTCAAGCTATCTCAATGAAAAATTGGTTTTGCATTAGATATATAACTTAGTTTTTCGATTTTTTGCAAAAAAAACACGTTTATTTCTAAGAAATGGTAAATTTTATTATAATCATAATATTTTAGATTATTAACTATGACTTTCGACCATCTTTCTGCCAATTTATGGATTCCATAAATAGTTTGTCTTTTGATGAGATCCATTTTTGGATTTCTTCGTGGTTTCTTAAGTGCTGGTCTTGAAGAGCGCTTTGCATTGATCGGAACAAGTAGTAATCTGATGGGGCACAACCTGGTGTGTAGGGACAATGCGGTAAAATTTCCAATTTAAGTGCTTCTAATGTATTTTTACTTGTTTTGCGACATGTGGTCTAGAATTGTCATGCAGCGAAATCACTTTACGTTGTTTGTTGGCTGGAATAGGGTGTTTTTCGTTTAATGCATAGTTTAAATCTATCAATTGTTGTT